>JAUCMX010000030.1:5703780-5763780 GCA_033459395.1 Hemibagrus guttatus | reverse complement strand
ATACTACCTGATAAACACACACACATGCACTGCCTGATACACAAACACACACACACATACACACACACACCACATGATACACCCACACAATCTACCAGTTTATTTTGTATTTTTCTCAGTGCATTGATCACACTGCTTTTGTCACAGACGAATTTGCTGATTTGCTTCATTAATATATTTGATTTAAATCATTTCCCAAAACATTTCCTAACCTAGTGTTATTTTTTTTACTCAATCAGTGTCCTTCTCTATGTGTTTATTGATTTGTCCACTTTCTGAACACACACACACACACAAACAGACTTTCTTACACTTTGTATTGTGTTTGTTCATAAACACGGGAAAGAACATAAAGTGTGTGTGTGTGTGTGTGTGTGGGGACACAGGTTTAATAAGAGAACACTGTGCAAGAACACTCCATGAATAATGAATTAATGCTTAATTAAACATGAACGGAGGATGAGTTAATAATAAAGAGCTAACCTTAACTACGACGTGTGTCTTATGAATTCTTGTGTGAATAAAGTACGACGTGTTTTTGTTACTTAATAAACACCTCACATTAAACCTGCTCGAGAAGAAAGAATATTTCTGCATTATTTGGGATTATTTGTCGAATTTTCCGTGTGATTACAGATGTATCGTGAACGATAGAGAATATTTACAGGTCGATGGTTCCGTCTTTTGACACAAATCAGGCATGTCAATGCAGCGAACCAGGCACCGTCCACATTCCTACCGTTACCTAGGCGACAGCATACCGAAACCGGGTATCCACTCTATCCTGATTGGTCTAAGTGTAAATTATAGGAATACACTTGACCTGGAAATGGTCATGCTAAAACGTCCCTTGAGAACGTTCTAGACGTTTTATAGAAATGACCTCGTGATCAGAGGGGCAATCCAATTCTACGCAACTCTGACCTCGTAACAGCCCCTGAGAGATCTCACACAAAATCCACCTACATTTTTTTTGTTTCCAGTTTTTCATTCTTGTTGTGTTTTTTTTTTATTCAGGTCAGAAAGGGGCAGATATGTTGTTCAGGCGCAAAGGGTCACGTTGCAAGCTCTCGGCTGTAAATAATTCATGTCACGGGTCTGTCGGGTTAATTGGACCGGAGCGACGGAAAGGTATCGGTTTGAAACGTGATCGTACGGGAGTGTTTCTGGACGCAGTAGGAAGCAGGTCACGGTTCGAGCAAACGTAGGGAAAGGGCTGATCAATGAGCTCATGGGTTTGGAGAGACAGGGCAGGCTCGTGGTTCAACCGCGTGACACAGTGGACTTCCAGGAAAAATGACTGTTTAATCGATGTAGCCTGTCAACAATGTCACCGAATATGGCATTGACATTTCACATCCATTTTTTTTTGCCTGAGAATACAAATGAACGTAGATCCTGGTATGACGGAATATCGTACGTATACATGCAGTAACACATGGAAGCTTCTAGCACATGGTACTGTCATTCAATCTAACATTTTGGCACACTTTTGTGCTTTTCAGACAAAGTAATCTCTTGACAGACATAATAGTGCAACAAAAAAAAAACAAATAAAAACATCTAGAGAGCTCTGGAAAGTTCTGTTTTGTGGAAAAACGTAGGTGGTTATGACAGATCAGGCCCTCAGAACTAAAATGTGTAACAAGCCATCAGGCTCTTCAACACCCAGAACTGAATTGTACCGAACTCACACACACACACACACACACACACACACACACACACACACTAACTCAGCTGTGTGATCTCGAAACCCATACACCCAGTTCAATTCAATATTCATCCATCTCCATAGCACTTCCCATATTAGGACTGTTTACTTGCTGATGTTGTTGCACATTTACTCAGGTTGCTGCTGTTGCTGTTTTGCACACATTTCAAACAGCCACCAACTGCTGCTATACAGACGTGTATATGTTTACCCTCTTTGTTTACCTTTGTTTGGCAACCCTCGTTGTGTACAGTTCTCCTAATTTTGCAAATTGTACGGTATAACATTCCATTCCATTCCATTCCATTCCATTCCATTCCATTGTCTGTACCGCTTTTATCCGATCTATCGTCGGGTCACGGGGAGGTCTCAGGTGTCATCGGGCATCAAGGCAGGATACACCCTGGACGGAGTGCTGCATAACATAATATACAGAATTTAAACTGGTCGGCGAGATATTGGGTATTTTGTGTATCTGTCCTGTACTGTTTTGTGTATTTTGTATATTTGTATTTTGTGTAGATCTATGTTATGTTGTTTTTTGTAGCTCTATGTTGTGTTGTTTTTTGTAGCTCTATGTTATTTTGTTTTATGTAGCTCTATGTTGCTATGTTGTTTTTTGTAGCTCTATGTTGTTTGTCTAGCTCTATGTTGTTGTGTTGTTTTTTGTAGCTCTATGTTGTGTCGTTTTACGTAGCTCTACGTTGTTATGTCATTTTTTGTAGCTCTGTGTTGTTTTGTGTAGCTCTACATTGTTGTGTTATGTTGTTTTATGTAGCTCTATGTTGTTTTATGTAGCTCTACGTTGTTATGTCATTTTTTTGTAGCTCTGTGTTGTTTTGTGTAGCTCTATGTTGTTGTGTTGTTGTGTTGTTTTATGTAGCTCTACGTTGTGATGTCATTTTTCGTAGCTCTATGTTGTTTTGTGTAGCTCTATGTTGTTGTGTTGTTTTATGTAGCTCTATGTTGTTGTCTTTTTTTTGTAGCTCTATGTTGTTTTGTGTAGCTCTATGTTGTTGTGTTGTTTTATGTAGCTCTATGTTATGTCATTTTTGTGTAGCTCTATGTTGTTTTGTGTAGCTCTATGTTGTTGTGTTATGTTGTTTTATGTAGCTCTATGTTGTTATGTCATTTTTTGTAGCTCTATGTGGTTTTGTGTAGCTCTATGATGTTGTGTTGTTATGTTGTTTTATGTAGCTCTATGTTGTTATGTGTAGCTCTATGTTGTTGTGTTGTTTTATGTAGCTATATGTTTTATGTTGTTTTATGTAGCTCTATGTTGTTATGTCATTTTTGTAGCTCTATGTTGTTTTGTGTAGCTCTATGTTGTTATGTTGTTTTGTGTAGCTCTATGTTGTTGTGTTGTTTTATGTAGCTATATGTTGTTATGTTGTTTTATGTAGTTCTATGTTGTTATGTCATTTTGTGTAGCTGTATGTTGTTTTGTGTAGCTCTATGTTGTTATGTCATTTTTGTAGCTCTATGTTGTTGTGTTGTTATGTTGTTTTATGTAGCTCTGTGTTGTTTTGTGTATCTCTGTTATGCTGTTTTTTGTAGCTCTATGTTGTTTTATGTAGCTCTGTATTATGTTGTTTCACGTAGCTCTATGTTGTTTCATGTAGCTCTATGTTGTTATGTTGTTTTATGTAGCTCTATGTTGTTTTATGTAGCTCTATGTTGTTTTATGTAGCTCTATGTTGTTTTATGTAGCTCTATGTTGTTTTATGCAGCTCTGTGTTATGTTGTTTCATGTAGCCCTAAGTTGTTTTATGTAGCTCTATGTTGTTATGTTGTCTTTTGTAGCTCTATGTTGTTTTATGTAGCTCTGTATTATGTTGTTTCATGTAGCTCTATGTTGTTTTATGTAGCTCTGTGTTATGTTGTTTTATGTAGCTCTATGTTGTTATGTTGTTTTATGTAGATCTATGTTGTTTTATGTAGCTCTGTGTTGTTTTGTGTATCTCTGTTATGCTGTTTTTTGTAGCTCTATGTTGTTTTATGTAGCTCTGTATTATGTTGTTTCACGTAGCTCTATGTTGTTTCATGTAGCTCTATGTTGTTATGTTGTTTTATGTAGCTCTATGTTGTTTTATGTAGCTCTATGTTGTTTTATGCAGCTCTGTGTTATGTTGTTTCATGTAGCCCTAAGTTGTTTTATGTAGCTCTATGTTGTTATGTTGTCTTTTGTAGCTCTATGTTGTTTTATGTAGCTCTGTATTATGTTGTTTTATGTAGCTCTGTATTATGTTGTTTCATGTAGCTCTATGTTGTTTTATGTAGCTCTGTGTTATGTTGTTTTATGTAGCTCTATGTTGTTTTATGTAGCTCTATGTCGTTATGTTGTTTTATGTAGCTCTATGTTGTTTTATGCAGCTCTGTGTTATGTTGTTTCATGTAGCCCTAAGTTGTTTTATGTAGCTCTATGTTGTTATGTTGTTTTATGTAGCTCTATGTTGTTTTATGTAGCTCTATGTCGTTATGTTGTTTTATGTAGATCTATGTTGTTTTATGTAGCTCTGTGTTATGTTGTTTTATATAGCTCTATGTTGTTTTATGTAGCTCTGTGTTGTTTTATGTAGCTCTATGTTGTTTTATGTAGCTCTGTGTTATGTTGTTTTATGTAGCTCTGTGTTGTTATGTTGTTTTATGTAGCTCTGTGTTGTTATGTTGTTTTATGTAGCTCTGTTTTGTTTTTTGTAGCTCTTTGTTGTTTTATGTAGCACCAGGGTCCTGGAGAAATGTTGTCTCATTTCACTGTGTACTGCAAAAAAGTGCACAATGTTGTAGTGAAGATGAGGAACAATCTTAATGTTATGTCATCTTCATAATGAAACGTTGAAACAGAACACAGCAGTCCAAGCCGAAAGCGCTGCATGTGGTCAGCGAGCTTAACAGCTGTTAAGGGGGCAGATGTGCTCCAACACCACCACCATGAAGGCTGGATTCTCCATAGAGAAATGACGATGCCTTTCTGCTCACCACGGCTGTAAAGACTGGTCTTTATTAATATTTCTATTAATATTAATATTTATAACTAACATTTTTTCCCACAAGGACATAATCTCTGTTCAGGCTCACAGGGAAACTGAATCAAACATCAAAAGTTTGTATCAGTTCCATTTTAGGAATTGTTTAAAATGGGTTTCACACACACACACACACACACACACACACACACACACACACACACACACACACATACACACGTTTCACTCAGACTCTTCAGAAATCTTCAGAAATGTTGGAAACAGTCGACATGGGGCTCAGAGTGCATGATAAGATGACAAGTCTGCAAGAGGAGAAGTGTTTGGAGATAAATGCATATTCATGTGGCGTCGCCGGGATCAGGAATCAGGAAGCGCTTCCTGTACGAGTCAACATGGTGGCAGTGGTCAGGAGCGCGGCCCGTCTCCACACGGATATCACAGTGATGAGAGATGAAGTGAGATCACCCAGCCGGAACTAACAGACAGGCCGAGTACAGAGCGCAAGAGCTGCCAATATAGTGCCACACACACTCACATACACAGACACACTCTATCTCTCTCACACACACACATTTATCTTTCTAACACCTTCTACAGAATACTTACATTTTTCTGACTTCAGATTTCTGGATTTCTGGATATTCTTCATCTCCAGCTTTAATTAATGCTATTATTTCTTAATATTTTATATTTGATTTAACTCTTTAACACACACACACACACACACACAAACTCTATCTCTTACACACACATTTGTCTTTCTAGCACCTTCTATAGAATACTTGGATTTCGGGATATTCTTCATCTCCAGCTTCAATTAATTGCATGATTTCTCAATATTTTATGTTTTATCTGACTCTTTAATACACAATCAAACACACACACTCTCTTTATCTCTCACACACACACACACACACACACACACACACACACACACATTTATATTTCTAGCACCTACAGAATACTTACATTTTTTCTCAGAATAATATTTTTTCTCAATTAGATTACTGCTTTCATAGCTTTTTAGCAATATTTTATATTTGATCTGACTCTTTAACACACACACACACACACACACACTCACACATGCACACTCGTACTCAGCTTTGCCCATAATCCTTCAGCGGCTGCTTAGATTACAGAGTGTGTACATCAATCTAAAAAAAAAAAAAAAGCAGCAGCCCAGAAAACATCACAGCACTTTATTTCTCCATCTTCGCCATGGCTAGACTCTCAGATTGCAAGAGGATGTGGTTATTTCTGCTCAAACAGATCCTTCGCTCTGATATTTGACTTGAGTATGCTGTAGGATGCTCTTCATCGCCCAGTCTCTTCCCGGTCTTTCTCAATCATTCTGCCTCCCTATGAGACTCGGCTACTTTCTCTCACGTGGCAGCGGCGAGAAGAAGAAGGCCGCGTGCCAGTAATCAGACGGCTCTTCATCTGGATCCGAGTCGCGATTATGTGTGGTGATGAGGAGAATCTGGTCATGCTGATTTTTAATACTTAGATATATAGAGACAGACAATGGAGTTGATGACCTGCTTTTCAACACAGTTTTTTCCTGATCACGAAAGATTTCAGATTTCCTGGCGTTTGCGTAGCAAACGATCTTGTTCACGGAAACTTCGATGAGTAAAATATTAGAAAGTTCTTCGAATTTCAACCCATAACAATTGGAATAAACTCTCATGCACCAACAGGAAGTGACGTAGTGTGCCCGTGACGTTGATTATTTTCCTATTAGCATATCCTGAAGCCTTTTTTTCCTCTTCACTTACACCATAACAGTTTTTCTTACTTCTTTCTTAGCAATTTACGGTTACTTAATGTTGATAACTTCTTTTCCTTTCTCTCGAATATAATAATGGGGACTTTCCCGGCTTCATAAAGTTAAAGCTTTCTCCTTCCAGAACTGAAAGAAATGTATTTACATAAAAAGAATAACAGATTTATTCACGTAAAGTGCATCTAACTACCAAAGGAGAGCTTTAGGTTGTTAGTACAGTAATCTATAATGTATTAGAACAGGCGTATGGATATAAACCGGCAATTTGTCCATCAGCCGGGACTACTTTCCAAGCTGCTGATTAGAGAAAATGACACAAAATCAAAACCTACTGATCACATCAGATTCGAGAATTTAACAGAGCTGGAATATCGATCCTTAGGTTCAGGTTCTGCTTTTAAGATTTAAGCATATTTATTGATTTATTTCTTAATATTTTATATATATTTTATAAAGTGATTCTTAATATCATTTTTCATGTTTGGCTCGAACCACGGACTTATTTTCACTACGGATGCAACCGAGGTGCAAAAGAGTTTCAGTTCATTTATTTAATCGTACAATATGAATTAAAGAGAAATCACACACACACACACACACACAGCATTCAGCAAGCCCTTCTCCCTGACCCCCACCTCCACCTTTTTTTTTTTTTTTTTCTCCAGAAAATTCACTTCCAGGACATGCACGCTGGGAGAGGTGCAATCATTTGATTCAGCTCAGCTAGGGGATGTAATCTTAATTAATTTCACTATGTTATTTAATTAAAAACCTGGGCGATGAGCGAAATAAATCTGCTGATGGTAATTATTTGCAAATGGTCTTGTGAGCAGATTTGGGGTGAGCCCAGACATTGTTAGAATGGTAGATGGTGAAGGATGATTATTTATTTTATTTTTTTGTTTCGTTTCCTCTGTCTGACAGTTTAACACAATTTGGCTTTTTTAAATGAAGGTGTTTGAGTGAAGAAATCAATAACAACCTCTAAATAAAAAAAGAATAAGCACCTGAGAGAGAGAAAAAAGTAGAATGCGATGAGAATAAGGTAAAGGCTAACGGACCATAAAGATATTTGTCTCTTTTTCTTTTTCTGTGTTTCACATTTGATTCATCTGCCTCGCCAAACGACAAGCAGAATCCAATCTGGTGGCTTTAACTCAGAGATTTGTTGTGTAGTTTGGTGTGTTTAGTGGAATATTTTAAGAAATCTGATTAAAGGAAGGTCATGTCTCACTCCATGGTGGTGTTAATTTGAAACTCATATGAAAGTAGACTTCAAGAATTTGTGGTGTTTTATAAGTATTTCTGCTTTTCCCTAGCCTATTAGGAACAATATATTCATTGAAAAGTTACAAAAAAAAAAAAAAAACGGTTCATTTTTAACACAGAAATGTTGATATCAAACCCATTTCTGCTCTCTGAGACGCTCCGAGTGCTTGTTCATCTTAAAAGCAGCTCAGATACGATCTTCAACCAGTAAAATTCTGTGTAAGGTTATCCAACAGAGGGAAAAACACACGTCTAAAGCACAATGAAAGCCAACAGACTCATATTATATGAGACTCACAGCCATTTGTATTGTTTTTACTGATTGAAAATGTCCCATGAGTCCATATCAGGACAGCAGCATAGTGGTACAAACGGTTAAAGAAGGGAAATGATTAATAATCACACTTTTCTGAGTCACCCAGATGAGGACGAGGTTGGGTTTTCTTCCTCATATCATCTCAATTGGTTATATTTCTGTAAAGCGACACCTTTGGGACAACATCCATCGTAAAAATCGGATAGAACTGATGTTAGTGGACCTCAAGGGGGTTCCTGAGGTTATGGATGCTGTTCTCTAGAAATCTAGAACCTGTAAGAGCTTCGTCTCTCCTGTGGACCTAAAAGAAAATGGAATACTGTATAGAACTATTATGAATTCTTTGGTTTGACCTTCTAACGTTTCTTGTTCCTCCAGCAAAATGCTACCCTGTCAGAAGTGGTACAAAAGTAAGTACGCCCCATTTACGATGCGGAATCTTCAGGAATCTTGGTAAGGACCTTTTCTTTCTTTTTTTTAGGGTAATGGGATCCATGCCTCATACCCATCCCTTAGCAGACCAGTACTCTTTGTTCCACACTGTGGTAGTTTCTCTGAAGCTTTGCAGATAATTGTTCATGACGGAGTGCTGGTTCTTCATATTCAGCTCACCGCTCCCAAACGCCAGAGTATAAATGATGCGTCAGCGCTGAAAAGAAGTAATATGTCTCTGTTTGACCTCCATGATCCCGACTCTGCTGTGTCTGCTCTGGGTCCGTCAGGAAGAGCGCAGATGTCTTTCTTCTTACGAGAATTCATATTGTACAAATCTCAAGCCGCGTCCCTCCCCCCCCTGCCCTGCTGTTGATTCGTTTCCCGTAACGGTGTGTCCTGTCGCGTTTTATTCCTTACGTCAGCCCTTACACTGTCTATAGGGAAGAGTTTAATTTCCAGTCGTGTCTCATTTATGATGGATGCGCATGCTTGATGATGGTGCTTTAGAGAAGGTGGGTTTATTCCATTATCAATGTGTTTGATTTATGAAATTACCACGTGGATGCGTCTGAACGAGCAATTGGATTAGCTCCTGACTTTCCGACGCATCCCGGATCCGAACGCCGGTTTCCGAAAGTGTTGCCGCTCTCCCGAATGTAATGAGGATCGTTATGCCACGATGCATTTGGGGAAATGGAGGCCTGATTTGTTCTTATTGCATATTTCAGCTGTGTCGTGTCATCCCGCAGGCATCGCTTTCCGTCAATTACGCCAAGGAAATGACTGGTTTGATTGTATCAGGAACGGCACGGATCCAGCACCCAGGTGTTGCATGCTGGGAAGGAGAGCTGAGAGGCTGAGAGACTGAGCGGAGAGCTGAGAGCGGAGCAGTGTTCCGTTACTCGTTCCCCCAATGGACACGGCCGCTCCAATTCATTCCCCCCCTGCAGCCAGATAGAAAAGCGAGGCAGTCCAAGAATATCAGGTGAAATTTTATCACGGCGTGACAATACATTTGATTAGCGTGACATTGATTAAAGCCACCTACCCTTCATATTTTCATGACTTTGCAAAAAGCTCAAAGTGACGACTCAGCAGGTTGCACTTCTGTCGCAGCCAGAAAGCGTGAACGTTGTGAAATGTCCTTGCCTGCTAATAGTCACCATCCCGGGCTGGGATGAAATTGTTTCTGTGGTCACAACGTGTTGATTTATCTCTTTGTCTCGACAACCTCGATCCCAGTGGTGTTCCTGGATATGAGGAGTGTTCATTCGTCAACTAGCTTTCACCATCTTCAACCGTCATCCCATCCATCGTACTCCAGAACATTCAGTTCCACTGCGTCAGTTTATGAAATACAACTGGACCTGGTTAAAAGCTGGCCGTAGTGAGCCCAACATGAGAAACCCCAACTTGACCGGCCGAACTGCTGTCTTCCTGCAAAGTGAGAGCTTTAATTCTATGAATTCTTGGGAGACATCCAACAAAATCACTCATTGGCAATTTTTCATAACCGAGCATTTCTTAAGCCCTGACCGACCGAGAGGCTCCGCTGGAAGATGTCCGCGGGTCAGGACTCGGACACGCAGCTCGGAGATTTGCGGATCTGGAACGTGACACGGATCCTAGTCAAAATGCCACCGTGATTAAGAGTAATACTCGAGTGCTGGCAAGCCCCGAAACCACCATGGATGCTACTAGTACAAGGATGCTTTGTTTAGAAGAGTGGACAGAGAGAATGACTATCATGGGGTCGGGATTATTAAATTACTATTTTGTCGAGGATCAGATATTCCTTTCTTTGCAATAAAAGTCAAAGAATTTTACAGTTTCCAAAAAGTAACACAACCTGAGTGACAGGAGACAGATGGAACAGAAGGAGTCGAGAAAACGTGCAGAGAATTAGCAACTTACCTTGCTAGCAAGTCAGTCTATATGCTACGTATATACAAAAAAAAATAAAACACTTCTGGATGTGCACGGATGGCTTATACATTTATAGCTACATTTTTACATTTATAACTATAGCTATGACTGGATTAGAGCATCTTCAAAACTGCAGCTCTTGTGGGGTGTTCCCAATGGTCAGTATCTATCAAAAGTGGACCAAGGAAGGAACAGTGGTGAACCGGAGACAGGGTCATGGGCGGCCAAGGCTCACTGATGCACGTGGGGAGCAAAGGCTGGCCCGTGTGATCCGATCTAACATACGAGCTACTGTTGCTCAAATTGCTGAAGAAGTTAATGCTGGTTCTGATAGAAAGGTGTCAGTATACACAGTGCATGTCGGATCAGGGCTGTTTTGGCAGCAAAAGGGGAACTAACACAATATTAGGCAGGTGGCCATAATGCTATGCCTGGTTGGAGTATATTTTAGCTGTTACTTTGAAATGGCTTTTTTTTTAACAAGTCAGAAGTACTGTCAGTGGTCTCCAGGTCAAAGCTGCCTATCCAATCAGAATCAAGAATTTAACACATTACTCCATACAGTAGGTGTGTCCCAAATCGCATACTTCCACACTATTCATCTTTGTGTAGTATAAATAAAGTGTGGAATGTTAGATACTTCACATACTCAACACGCGCAGATTTACTTATGTAGCCCAAGAGGGATGGGGCTACCAGATGCTAACGCTGGATAAGAAAAATTTTCAAGATGGCCAATGTTACGCCACGTTGTGCAATTAATTTTCAGACAATTTTTTAAAAAATTCTAAGCGTTATGTGAGTTTGATGTCATTCACCATCGACTGGGAAACGGCTTATGCTTCTTATTAGTGTAACAAGTTAGTATAAAACTTTCTACACTAGATGCAAGAGCACACAGAACTATAGTACATGATTTGAGACGCAGCTTATGTTAGGATTGTTTTTGTCTACACATATCCGTTTTTTTGTTTTTTTTTAAACTTGCTTGAACAATTTGTTCTTTATACCTCTATCGCAATTCCCTGTGTTTAAAATGAGATATATGGTAATCTCAGAAGGAAGTAGCAGGGATTTAAGCTATTCCAAATTTCAGTATGTAATTTTATCTTGTTAAAACATGGCCAAGTTTGGCTACATAAATAACCTCGGTTTTCCCGAATAATTCCTGACGTTAAATCTTTCTGTAAAAGAGACAAAAGTCTGGACTGCCTTAAGTTCCCCATGGAAGCTATTTTGGCTCTCGTGGTCTTAATATATCAGGAAAAGATTCAAACCAGATTCAATCCTGCTATATGTTGTGGCCTGACTCATGTCCATGTCATATTTCTATAGTGGCAATTTTACTACTTAGTGGTTTAGAAGCAGAAGCAGAATTTACAGCATTAATGCTGAGTCATTTTTCAACTAAATACATATTTAAATGCCTCGATTTTTCCATGAAGCTTCATACTGACTGATGAAGTACAACATTGTTACCCAAATTATAGCTTAAAAGTAAATGATTAACTAAAATAATATATAGCATCATGCCTTAAGCAGGAATGCTAGTTATTTGTGTGTTTGTTAATTCATGCTAAGCACCCCCCCCAACAAAACAACCCTGTTACCTCAGTTTAAGAGTCTGTCAGTGAAAAAAATGTAAAAATAGTATATTTCTAACTTTAAGGAGTTACAAAAGGTACATAACATGTCTCTCATAGAATGCTGCGACTCTCGTAAGGATTTATACAAAGGTTATGAGGTGTTTATCAAGCGCAGGAAGTCAGTTAGCTATGGCGCTAGGTGTCTTGTTCTCAGATCAAGAAGCTAGCATTTAACTAGCCTCGAAGCTCACTGTGTGTTGAAGAAAGATTAATGCTAAGCTAGCACGCCAGACAGCTTTATATATACTTTGTAGATGTTGGTAGAATTGGTAGGACGTCAGTTAGCAGTTTAGCTAGCTGCTATTGTGTTTGTGCCTCACGTGAAGAAGCTAACATTTAACAAACTTCCTGATCTCACTGTGTGATGAGGAAAGATAACTGTAAACTAATTTAAAAAAAGAAACACATAGGTTTATAGATCTATTAGACAGTCAGATAGCTAGAAATACAATATGCTAGCTATTTCATGCTAAGCTAGCACATCAAACAGCTTTACATATACTTTGTAGATGTTAGTAGAACTAGTAGGTTGTTAGTTAGCAGTGTAGCTAGCTGCCTTGTATTGTGTTTGTGCCTCAAGTGAAGAAGCTAACATTTAACTAACTTCCTGATCTGACTATGTGATGAAGAAAGATAACTGTAAACTAATTTTTTTTAAAAACTAACACATGGGTTTATAGATCTATTAGACCGTCAGGTAGCTAGAAATACAATATGCTAGCTATTTAATGCTAAGTTAACAAGTCAGGCAGCTTTAAACGAGCTACTTAGATGCAGGGTGTTAGAAATCTAGCTAGCTGCTTTGTAAGCTAGCTCTCAGGACAACTAGCATATATCATTCTGTAATAACAGACAAAAAATAACTATATATTAAGATTGTGTTTTGTTTATATTTCTGGGTTATAAAAAATCTGCAGTACACACCACCTGTTCCTTATTCATTTCCACCCTGAGATGTGGGTAATAAAACTTCCATGCCCTGAGGTTTAGGTAATAAAACTCCCATGAGCACGCTGCATAATGTTTATCAGTGTTTGGGAAAATGATGATGAAATGCACTATTATTACGAATGTCAGCACCTTTTTAACCCTTTTGCTTGCCATTTTCATGATATAATAACACGACACAACACTGCAATCACACCATAGCATTTGAGCACTGGTACAATAGAAGATATACAAATAGCAATTGTGTTATTTATTTTGTTTTGCAGTTGCTGTCACAACACACCTCCCTTTTATCCTCTCCGTCACATGGTGTGAGGTCACCAGAACTGTGCGGCATCTGCTCCCGGTGTCCGCCTGCCCTCTGAGCCGATGCCCGCTGCGTGCGATAATGATGAGGTCTGCATGTGGGGGGAGAGTAAGGGGTTCCACGGCACTGGGGTCACATCTGGGGGGGCTGGCGCAGAAGGGAAATGGCGGTGGCAGGAGGTGCACAGGTGTTAGAGGAACAGTGCCAAGCTGTCTGCATGCATTCAGAGCATCATTGCTAACATTCCTGTGTCCTCTTTTTAAAAAGGGGTAATGGCTTTCGAGTTGGCGGGTGACGGCAAAGTGTCAAGAGGGCAAAGAGTTTGACGAAAGTCATGGTGCTAATGCGAATGATGCAGTTTGTAAGTCTGGACTGGAACGATGTGATTTCAGACTTGATTCCGAGCATTTAGAGACCCCACAAAGCATTTATAGACTTTCATGAAGCAGGTAATGGACTGAGTCTCTAATGATGCTCATCTATCTTTTGGCATGTCATTAATTGTATTAATAGACTCCAAATGAACTGAATTTGAAATTGGGACTGAACTATAGATGGCTTGAGAGCATACAGAATTCCGAGATGGCTGGAATAATGTAGAGGATAAAAGTGCTCAAAAATGGGAATAATACGGTGGATAAAGATGCACAAAAACTTGTATGATATGGTAGGTGCTAAAGTGCTAAAGACAGTATAATATGGAGGACAAAGATGCTCAAAATTTGTAAAATATGAAGGACAATAGTGTAAATAAATAGTATCATATGGGGACCAATGATGCTCAACAACATATATTTTTTGTTAGTTAAAAGTGCTAATGTGTGTGTTTGTTAAGAAAAACAAAATTGCTAAAACATGAGTATAATACAGAGAATAAAGATGCTCAAAATTAATTTATAATATGTGACACTAAAGTGTTAAACACATAAATAACATATTGAACAAAAATGTTGAAAAATGTGTGAAATATAGCAGTCGAAAGATATGTATGTGGATGACGAAGGTGGTCAAAATGTGTCTAATTCAAAGGACAAGGTGCTTAAAAATATGTATAATACAGTGTACAAAAATGCTAATAAATGTGCATAATATGTCAGAAATGTGAATAGGAAAGCAAAGAAAATGTAATATGGGTGACAGAAATGGTCACAAATATGTAATCTTATTATAAAATACTAATACTAAGGAGATAGATTATTGAAATATTGATATTTTTAAGTGATATTTTATAATAATATTGGGTCTTGATATTGGGATGACAAGAAAGTCATGATTATCTGATTCTACAAGTGAAAATCAACAACCACTTGATATTGTATAGAATTGTAACAGATAGTTATTAATGTAGTAGTAATATTTGACTTAACTATCCAAATAATTTTTTTGGAAAGTTTCCAAACCTTTCCAAATCCTGAATACAAAGCTGAAGGAGAACACTGGACTTAATGTTTATTTTTTATTGGCTAATGTTAACACTATATTGGAACAAAAAAACACCTCCATTTGGTTATGACATTCTCAGGCATTGCATAAATCTTCACATAGCAACACTGGCCAAAAAAAATAAAGCAAGGATGATGTCAAAACTGTGAAACACACCAGAGAAGAGATTCGTTTGAAAGTGATACCACCAGCTCAGGCCTCTTTCAGCTGTCCCAAAAGCCATTAGTTTTGTTTTGAACTCAAACAAAAAATATATTACATAAGTAAGTTTCTCTCTCTCTCTCTCTCTCTCTCTCTCTCTCTCTCTCTCTCTCTCTCTCTCTCTCTCTCTTTCTCTCTCTCTCTTTGGTTGCATGTCCAAACTGTGACTGAATTGACGGTTACGGTGTTGTGTATACATGATCCTGACGACCTCATGTCTATAGGTGTTTTTAACCTAAACATTAAAAGAATGAAGACGTTAAAGCAGCGTTAAGCGTCAGTGCTTTGAATATGGATATAGGGTCCGAACTACAGATTGATGAATCATTTACAAACGAGTCAGTTCTTTGAGTCGACTCTTTCAAATGAATCTGGCAGATTTAACGTATACAGTATATGAACTATTTAAGGTAGATAGATAGATAGATAGATAGATAGATAGATAGATAGATAAAAACAGACAGACAGACAGACAGAAAAACACACACTTTATTAATCCCCTGAGGGAAATTATGAGACTTGCAGTGTAATTTGGTGAAAATAATTTCATGGATTTAAAAAAAAAGACCAAAATTTTTTAAATAAAATATATTATTATTATTATTATTATTATTATTATTATTATTATTATTATTATTATTATTATTATTAACAAATTTGTTTACTTTTAAATGTTTTTTTAAATTTATTTATTGTTTTTGTTTGTTGTATTTATTTGTTTTGTTTGGAGTATTCACATTTTTAGATTCTTTTAAGAATATATATATTTTTAAATGATCATTTATATCAGTTCTATTTGATCAGTTTTTTCTGAGCTACAAACTCTTACTTTACCCAATTTTATATTACTATTGTACCTTAATTACTTTATTAATGACTTGATTAATTAGTTTATTTGTTTCATTCATTTGATTTTTTTTTCACTTATTCTTTTTTTGGGAGGGATCTTTGAGATCCAGTGTATCATATTACACTTGAATATTACTTGTTTGATTTATTTTTGTTTTCACTGATGAACATCTGTTTGTCTCAGTGTGGATAAGGCAGCATGACAGCGAGACGTTGCTGCTGCTTGTTGGAGATGTACGCTGTATGTCGCCGGTGAGTTCGAGGAGGCGATCAGTTATCGGGATAAATGGAAATAAATCTTCTTAATGAAGCTTACTGTGTGTGCGCGAGGGCACATTTGAGTTGCACTGCTGATGAAAGATTTATTTAAATAGATTCTATAAAATCTAATGCAACAAAATGGTATTGTCTTAATTGTTAGATAGAGGAAGAGTTCATGAAATCAATTTCAGTCATGGTTAAGCAAAGAAGAATAATCACAGGACAAAATTTGTCTGGTTTAGAAAGAAACAATAAAAGTGAGACGTTTGGACTCAAAGAGTCGACTCTGAGTCAAATAATCTGACTCACTGAAATGAACTGGAATTCAGCTCAAGCCATGGTTTGCTGTTAGTTTTTCTGTGACTTTCCATGCACTTTTTGTTTTCAAATGTTAATTTGTGTGTCAGTTGTGAAAGTGAAAGTAGACCTGTACGTCCTGTACAAATTCTGTTTTTACTTCATACTTCATATATGCTAATGCTCAATTATTATCATTTTGAATATCAGTAACTGCTGTAACGTTCCCTTTGCACTGATTTCTAATTCGTTTCTATGGAAACACTTTCACACCCAGCAGGACAATCCATCACGGAGAAACATTATCCTCTCAGTTACTCACTCTACCTAAATGAACCTACAGGTACAGTATGACCTGAATAATTCATTTGCAAATAGAGTAGCTGTAGGTATAAAAGCATCTGATAGGATTGTAAATAATGAAATATTGATCACGTCTGTTTTATTCCAGGACAAAGCCTTTGAAGGACGCTTCAGACAAAAAGACAGCCTTAGGAACATCCTGCAGAACTCTCACCTGCAGACAAAAGGCACGTGGACACTCACTCGTGGGGAAGATTGGGAAAAATGAAACGTCGTCACAGTAAGAGTTCAATAGATTTGATTCTTAATCATTCATTGTATCAGATGACACCGAATGATAATGTTATCCTGTAGCCACAATGTTTTCTGTTTAGTAAAGTTTCACTAAAGCATTGTTAATGCTTACAGTCTGATAAATTGATAAATTGGTACATAGCAGAGTTTCCATTAGCTGGTATATACTGTTTCAAAATTCACGCTATCTCCTCTACAATCAATTCTTATAAAACACAATGTCTGGTAAAAAAAAAAATAATAATGGGAACAGGAATATTTTTTTCCACTTTTCTCCTGAACATTGTACTATAATATGTTTGCCTTGAGAGGAATTTGTGGTCAGTCTTATTTAAATATAAAGTTGATTATATCATAATAGAGCTCATTGAATTAAACATGTTTCTAATGACTAGATTGAATGATGTACAGTGAGTGTGATTAATTCATGTAGTAGTAACAGAAACCAGGATGTTTGTTTTGTTAGGAAGAATAACTATATACACCGATCAGGCATAACATTATGAGCAGTGAGAGGTGACGTGAATAAGACTGATGATCTCCTCATCATGGCACCTGTTAGTGGGTGGGATATATTAGGCAGCAAGTGAACATTTTGTCCTCAAAGTTGATGTGTTAGAAGCAGGAAAAATGGACAAGTGTAAGGATTTGAGCGAGTTTGACAAGGGCTAAATTGTGAGGCGGAGGCAGTGTCACGCTTTGGGCAATGTTCTGCTGGGAAACTTTGGGTCCTGCCATCCATGTGGATGTTACTCGGACACATATCACCTACCTAAGCATTGTTGCAGACCATGTACACCCTTTCATGGAAACGGTATTCCCTGATGGCTGTGGCCTCTTTCAGCAGGATAATGCGCCGTGCCACAAAGCAGAAATGGTTCAGGAATGGTTTGATGAGCACAACAATGAGTTTGAGGTGTTGACTTTCGCCTCCAAATTCCCCAGATCTCAATCCAAGCCAGCATCTGTGGGACGTGCTGGAGAAACATGTCCGAACCATGGAGGGCCCACCTCTCAACTTACAGGATAGCACACCATCAGGGATCTAGTGGAGTCCATGCCTCATCAGGTCAGGGCTGTTTTGGCAGCAAAAGGGGGACCGACACAATATTAGGCAATTATTATTCGTAATTATTAGGCATTATTAGTCGTAATGTTATGGCTGATCGGTGTAACTATAGTATTAAATTGAGGTGATTAAAACACTCATGGTAGAACATAGCAGTGGAAATGTGTTTGTTATAAAACACCAGAGTTGTGGGTTTGTTTCTCATTCTCAGGGCTGAAAATACGTCATCAAACCGTGTTGAATGAACGGAAACTAATTGTGTTAATGTTAATCAATTCAATCACATGGCAACGATGTACGCGTTTGAATTCAACATGTGCAAAATAAACACAGAAATGAAATGACCGGATTTTTTTCCAGTTTGTCCGGAAAACTTTAGCAAAACATTCTTAGCGGAAACTCTGGTAAGTAGTGTTTGTTCGAAAGTCGGTAGCATGTGTGTGTGTGTGTGTGTGTATATTAATGGTGTATAGTTTTGATTTCAGTTAAACTCTGTGCAAGAATGTAAATAACCTCCAGTATTTCACAGACAGCTTTTCCTAAGCTGTAGCCATGGCAAGCTAACTCAGACCATCTTTCCCCTAATACGCATTTTACCAAATTCAAACCGAATGAAGTAACATTACTCCCTACTTCCCTTTATGAACTAATGATTTCCAGGTGCTGCAATTAAACCTTGTACACAATAAGAACTGGCGTTTGTTTTCCACCACTAATCTGCATCAGCATTTTGGCTCAACAAGTCGGACAAGAAGGAAAGACAACGCCGTGTTGTTCTTGGCCAAGAGTCAGCATCAAGTCTACCACGCTTTACCCGACTCAGGTCCAATCAGCTTTGATTTTTCCAGAAACACGCTGGAAAACGTACATTTTGGATGAGAGGAAAATAGCTGGCTGAGATTACGAACACATTTTGACAAATGGGCTTCGATAAACATCACGTCAGCTCGGGTGCTCTCGTAAATCCGTGCGAATCAAAGAGACAGTAGCTTTGATTTCCTGTAGCTGTGCTACAATGCAGGGTATTTCCCGTAAAACAAAACAAAAAAAAAATCCTAACTTGTTAGTTTCTGGATAACGAAAAAACGGCAGCAATCATTCGCTAAGAAAACACACAGACACGCAGTTGTAGGTTCTCAATAAGCATCAACAAGGAGCAAATTCACTACTCGTGCTTCATTAGGTCATTAATGAACGTGATAAAAGGCAAGGAAATTCAGTAGAGGATGTTGAGGTCATTACAAAAAGCCCTGTTCCCAAACGTTATGTGCAATTTTATATCTACAATGAGTCAATTAGCAAAGAAAAGTCATTTAGAAGTGTCTATAAATGTCATTGATTTTACACAAAAATTACAATCTACAGTTTGATAGGTTATGGATGGATGGATCATATTGGCACCAAAACACATGGGAACAAAAACAGTCTACATTTACTGAGAATCAAAATCAACCAAAATCAACAAACAAATCTCAGCTGTGCCACTCGGCAGAACAGAACAAAACAAGACAGTAAGCAGAACAATAAACCCAACAAAAAGAACAAACACAACCTGCAGGGGATAAAAAGAAAACAGAAACAAAACAATAAAAAGGAAAATGCTAGAAAACTCAAAGCAGACACAACAAAATAAATGCAACAAACATAGCAAGAGATGCAAAACTGCAACAAATAGTACAACAATAAAAAGAACAATAAACGTAAAAAAAAAGCAGACAAAATAAATAAAACAAATGCAAAAACACAAACAAAAACGCAGACTAAACTACAACAGAACAACAAACTAAACAAATAAAACAAAAGAGCAAACATCACAAACAGAACAATACACACCAAACAAGACAAAATACACAACAAGCATAATAAGAAATGCATCAACAAACTCAATAAATATGTTTATTTTGAAAACCTCAAAACTTGAACAAAAAAAAGGGCAAGGTTATAATCCAGACTAATAATAATAATAATAATAATAATAATAATAATAATAATAATAATAATAATAATATTTTACTTATATGACACTATAAGTGGATTCATAATTGCCCCAGATCTCTGTAGGAAAAATCTAATTTAAAATAAAAAAAATGCTAAACAATTCCAAAACTTTCAATAATTAATCAGATAATCAGACATAAAAAAAAAAAGTAATCAGATAGCCATGGTGCTGATACTGTGACTGTTGTTGTTTGTGTGTAAATTGTTTGTAGAGGACATGTTACATTAATCAGCTAACATCAGCTAGTTCACTAGTGACTTTAAACGAAGAGACGTTAAGAAAACCGTGAGGTAAAAATCAAATGTACGGTTAATAATAATCAATAGTTCTAGATTTGTAAAGAAAGAGGAGACCTCATGCTGCTTGTTTTCGAACCAACAAATGATGTTCCAGTCGAAAAGCCGAACCAGAAGCGTCCACCACCATTTTTCATTCAAGTCAAGTGTTTTTATTGTTGTTTTTTTCCCACCAGAAACAGTTTACAGGTGCTTGTTGTAAACTATTTCCCCCCTTTTTTTTTATTTATTTATTTTTTAATAATTTTTGCTCATGACTTGGGAATAGTCTCATTTCTACACAAAACCTGTCACCTTTTACCTTCTGCTAACTCTCAAACACACATTCTTTCAGCTGTAAGACACTCTTAAGTCTCGGTTCAGTGAATATTTACAGGATAAAAACAGCGTCTCCCTCGACGCAGCACTAAATTTCTCACAGTTCCCACAAAATCTCCAAAGATGCGCAGTAAAGCAGGCTGTCGGAAAACAGACAGCATTTGGGAATTTATTAACTTTGTCGTACTGCGTTATGTTACCCCTTTTTTTTTTTATTTTGAAATGTTTCAGAATTCATGAAGTATTAGTGATCTGTGTTGGTATGGCCAATCAAAACAGATTTAAGGACAGTTAATCATTATTTAAAGGTCATCCAAATTATAGTAACTAGCAAGGAAACAAGATACAGATGCTAGCGTTTATTTTTGACAGAAAAAAAAGGACAATCCAGAATCCAATCCAGTCTGGATATTAGCATGCCCTCACGCTCAATCACCTCAGGTGTTGCCTATTAGCCATGTCGCTAACTTCCAGGTATAGGTAGCAGTATATTTATTGTTCTTTGCAAGCTTTTTGCTCAGTGTGTGGTTGTGTAGATGTTATTTCTGATTTGTGTTTTTACACTCTCCAGCTGGTGACCATGATTAATTGGAATAATTGGTTAATAAGCGACGTTAAGAGCTAACAGCACGGTTAGCATGGGCTCAAGTATCAAACTGTGAGTGTTCCTTTTTTTTCTGTTATCAAAAACAAATAAAACATTGGCTCAGTATTGTTTGTTAAAATGATAGTCAATTTTTTTTGACATTTTCTACTATATGTATGTGAAACTGAGAGCTTCAGGTTAAAACTATGACTGATTTTTTTCTTATATGTAAATTATTTTTTTTTTAATTCTGTCAGTTGTCTTCTCTTTCTCCACTTAAAAAGTTTATTATCTCTTTAAAAAATGTTTCCCAAATTATTTTTTGTGTATTTTTATTTTATATAATGCTTGCATTTTGTCACATACAAGCAGTTCATTGTCATGTTGTATGTGATGAAATTTTAAATGGAAAAATTTTTGTACACAAATAAAATTTTCACATTTTAAAGTCGAACAACCCCCAAAAAATGTTTTTTATTAATTAATTAATTTATTTTTTTTCCCTTCAGATTTTACTCCATGAACCTTATAATCTACTTGTAGTGAAATGTTATGTTATAAGGTTACAATAGGAACCAAATTTTCACACCTGAGGTAAAATTTTATTTTATTATTTAAACACTATTTTATTTAAGCACAAACCTCAATACCTAAATATGATACAAATATTAGTGCAGAAAAAAAAATTGATTTTATTTGTATTTTAGTTTTTTTTTTTGCTCGCTCTACATCACATTTTGAACAGGCTAACATTTCTATCTGTTTTATGATCTGCTTGTTATGCCATCTCGTTACCCAGCATGCTCTAAACTTATTAGAAAGTACAGTAAAGTAGAAAGCTTCTCAATGTCAACCTTAATGTTTCAAACTGATTTTATTCATATTGTAACAATGGAGGGCACGGTGGCTTAGCACATTTGCCTCACACCTCCAGGGTTGGGGGTTCGATTCCCGCCTCCGCCGTGTGTGTGGAGTTTGCATGTTCTCCCCGTGCCTCGGAGGTTTCCTCCGGGTACTCCGGTTTCCTCCCCCGGTCCAAATAGGTTGTAGGTGATAGGTTGATTGGCATCTCTAAAATTGGCCGTAGTGTGTGATTGCGTGAGTGAATGAGAGTGTATGTGTGTGTACCCTGTGATGGGTTGGCACTCCGTCCAGGGTGTATCCTGCCTTGATGCCCAATGACGCCTGAGATGGGCACAGGCTCCCCGTGACCCGAGTATATATCAGATAAGCGGTAGACAATGAATGAATGAATGTAACAATGGACTTTGTCGCAAAGCAGCTTTAAAGAAAAATATCAATGATAAAATTGATCATTTTTAGTGTACATTTCCAGAATTCAGCCAACTGTATCTGATGGGTTTTCCCAGGATGCCCCCCACACACTTTTCTTATCCTGTTCACACTTGCTTTATTTATTCACCTTGCTATCATTACATATTATCTGATCTATGAGATGTGTGTAGGATGCGACTTGGGGGTTGTTCTGACAGCATCTATCCTTATTCATCTAATCTCAGAATACAAACTGAAGGTAGATCTGGTGTCATGGTTCTATATGTTGATTCTGTAACTAAGGATGAAGCACATTCATGTAAAGAGAGACACACACACACACAGAAAAGTGTGTAATCTCTGGCTCCATCCTAAACCAGCTCTGCTATTCCCATTAGCAAGTCGGTATGAAGCTGGCCTTCTCTGATTTAAGTAAATAACCCCTTCAAGTCAAACAATAGAAAACTGAGGTCAAGTAACACAGGAGCAGCAAAAATAAGCAGCTTTAAAAGAAGAACTTGGATACGGTTCCACCCACGCACCGAGAGTTCGGGAAAACTTAACTACTGCCGACGTCCGGTTTCTCATCCACGTGAAAACAAGAGCCGCAAGATGAAAAATGGGATATTTAAAGGGGAAAAAAAAAGGTAATTGGAATCCAAAAATGTTTCCCATTAAATAATTCATGGTGATATTGCTTTGCAGGGTAATTATGCTTCCTGGATGGCATTAATAAAACGTGCAGAGTACCTGCTGTGGTCATTTCAGCTGTTTTTTTTTTTTGGTTTTTTTTTTCCCCTCATTGCATTTTCTCCCGTATGACTAATTCTTAGCTAACGGAAATGTCCGTGTGTAGATGTAGATTGGGGATTTAAGGTGTTTAACGGTGCTATCTGTACTGGGATTTAAAAAAGCATGAAGTAGGCATGACCGAAAGTGATTTTTTTTTTTTTTTAAATTATTTTATTTATTTATTTTTTTAATTTAAAATGTTCTATTTTCCTAGAAAATGTTTTTTTTTTTTTTATTATTATTATTAGTTGGTGGGTTTTTTTGGCCTGTAGAGAAGCATATTAAGCACGTATAATACAAAGCAGTGTTAGGGAAGTATGTTTTTGTTTTACTTGGTTTCTTTTCTTTAGCAAAGCCTTGGTCTACTTTTTGTAACTTGTTAAATATTTTTGGATAAATATTGAAGTGTTGATTACGATGGCTGAGAAGTGAAAAACAAAATAAATTCTAAACCAAGATAACAATTCCAACTAATCTGTATGCCATGCTATACTATTGGTATATCTAAAGTCACAGCATAGGAATGTCCTTCCTCAAAGTAACCTCAAATTAATTCCATTTTTTTATAAATGGTTTTTCTTTAAAAGATTTAAAAATTCCTCGTCCAATGAACAGTAAGAATGCTATTCGCAAACTATACCTACCTGTGACGGGGGCAAGTGCCCCCGATGGACCACTAGGGGGCCTTTAGCAGGGGTTTTGTTTATTCAGTCATGTGTTCGTTTTAGCCACGCCTCTTCCTAATGTGTTTCCGCCTTTGTTCACCTGTTCCCAATGTGTCTCTGATTATGTTCCTTATTTATAGTGGCCGTCTGGTTGTGTTAGTTTGCTAGTCCTCGTCTTTATGTAATGTCCGTGTGGATGCATGTTCTTTTGTTTAATAAACCCCTGTCTGCCGTCTATCTCCGTGTTGGGTCTGATTCCTCTACACCGGCATGACCAGCGTGCTCCGTAAGCTCAGCGGATTTTGTGACCCTACCTTTTCCGGTTTGTTTGACTTGCCATTGTGTTTCTGGGTTTTTGGATTTGTTTTGCACTTCTCGGCCACCGTACTTGATACTTAGCTATTTACTTTCCTTTCCATGATGTTCTTCCACATTGCTCCACACATACATGACCCCATGCCATGCAGAACCATGAACAGGTCACTTTCTGCTCTTTAAAATAGCACAGCTACTCCACACTGGTCTTCATCACCTTTTTGAATTTTTGCACACTAATCCCTTCCAGAGGTCATGAGGAGGTGAGGTGCAAATGAATCCTTTCGACATCTTTTCATAGCCCTGTAACGTCTACACAAGCTGCTTAACCTCATTCAAGGGGAAAAAAAAATATAATGCCAATAAACCTGTTTGTCATGCAAGCTTAAGATTTCGGCTGCAGGTTGTTTTCTTTTTTTTTTCTTTTTAAATAGCAATAGAGGATGTAACCAGGCCTCCAAAAAATTACCTGTGTTTGTCCTGCTGCACGCTATCTGATTCTGCTTGTTTACAACCTCCCCATCTGCTTGCCTTCATCATCTACCCGAGGCCTGTAAAGCACAAATATTCTGGGGTATTTTACTTCTCTGAGCAACTGTCGCTGCGCACATTCGGTGTCATCTCTGTTGAATGCTAATGCGGGGAGGTGCAAGTTTTACATGCCAGAATATGAAAGAAAGATCAGAGAACCTTCTTAAATAATCCTGGATATAGACAGCATTCTCACTGTGGCTTCTTAATAATGTGGTATGTTATTTCCTGATACTCAAACACTTGGAGAAAATATGTTAATATTACTACTACTACTAATATTATTAATAATATTATACTAATAATAATATAATGGCAAACAGGTAAATTTTTATTCTTTTTATTTAATTAATTAATACATTTTTGCTTCATTTAGTTTTTGTTTATTTTGTACATGTATTTCTGTATTACATTATACATAAATGTAGAAATTCTAAATTTTGTTTAATTCTTTGCAAAAAAAAAAAAATCTGAAACAAAACAAGTTGGACCACCAACAATTTTTTTATTTATTTTTTTTTTTAAATACAAATTTGAAAACTTTTTTTTATTAATTTGTTTGCTTGTTCTGTAAAGGTTTTTTAAAAATAACATTTCAAATTCTTTTTTTTTTATTTACAAATATGAAAATATTTTTTAATATGGTTTTATCTTATGATTCACTTTGTTTTGAAATCTGATTTACTGAAACAATTTTTTGAATGTAAATGTTCATAAATTATTTTGAAATAAGCAAAACAAATCAGACAAATGTATTTGTTTGTTTAAATGCAATGGCAGAGCTGCACCCACATGATGGATGTGTATACTTACTGAATTAACTACAGCCACCACTATCACCAACAGCCTGCCATAAAAAAAAATTTCAAAAAGAGTCTTTAAAGCGGAACGTCAACATTCCCCAGAAGGTACAGCAAGGACATCATGGCAAACTGAGGAACCCCAAAGGTATCTCCTAGCCTCCTTTACAGCAGAACGCTGAAATATTTGCAGTACAGTGACTTTGTTGTCTTTACTTTGGCCGCAAGAATATTAAAAATCGAAAAACTTATTTCAGGCAACCAGATGTAGAATAGCATAAAATATAGTGCTTGGTTCCATGGCTAACAACCACAAAGCTCTGAAGCATTGTATCTGAACATGTCATCAAGTTATGATGACATTCCAACAAGCTAATGATCTGTCACTGAATTTCTTACTCGATTAAAAGTGTGGAATGTTGTCCCATTAGTGCCAGAGCACTTTAGGCTGACAACCGACTACAAATTGAATCAATTTTGTACACAGCATTAGGCAATCAATGTTGAGCCAGGAAATGCGATTGAATTGCAATAGCAAATCAGTAAAGAACCACAATATGAGGCAACACCAGAACGCATGGTAAAATTTGTCTGATTTTTTTTTGTTCTGCCTTATGCCTCGTCTCTTAGCGAGACATTCCGAGAATTATCAGAAGGTCACATTTAGTCTGGTTTGGGATCTGATCATGTATCATGAAAACCAAAACCGGGAAATGGATCACGCTTCTGATCGGAAGCTTGCGAATTTTCGCATGGAGCCAAATCCGACCTTGTGTAACGTGAAGCTTTTTCGGATAGTTTGGCGGAAAAAAAGAATCACGAGCACTTGAAACCCAGATGACATCTCTAGGGAACGTCAAGTTTATGCACGTTTTACGTGTTCCCTTCCAGTAGTAAACTTTCTGATGTCTCCGCAGTAACCGCCAACGTCCATGAGGAGTTGAGTGAGCTTTTTAATGCAAGTCCTTGCTTTGCGTGCTCGAGTCTGAGCTACTTCTGATCAGCTATTGTTTTCCCACAATGCACGTCTTCATTTTTTTATAAGACTAATGGCCTTCAGGAAGAGGCCTTGCTCGACTTTTTCCCCCTTGGGCTCTCTCCGCTCTTTTTTTCTTCTCTTGATTTATTTACGGCCGTTTGAAAGCCCCAATTACTATGTGTTGTATCCTGAAAAAGAACAACAAATCCAATTCTCTTGGTCCACCAGTTAAGAAACTTCCTACAATTTCTGATTCAGACTTTTCAGTTGCCAAAGCTTCTATCCAAAAGACCCCGGAATACCACAGGCTTGATCTCTTGCTCCTGGCCGTGGGTATATTGGTGCAAAATAAACAAGGGACTCTTAGTGAGGAGGACTTCCTTTTAGTCATGATGTTTCAAGGCTGGATGCCAAGGAAGAGCTCTGTGATGTCCGTAGAAGAAAAATCCTCCAAGGCACTAAAAAAAAAACAAACACGCCGCATCTTTTGCACATCAAGCGATAAAAGCCTGCTTTATCCCTGCTGCCTTGATCTTAGGAAAAAAAGAAATGGGTGAACAAACAGGCATCATTGTACATTTCACATGTGGGATCCTTGTTACTTTTAGGAGCTTGGCTTTTAGTGTGTTCTCAAGCACACACTTTTGATTTTGCTCTTCTTCCCTGCTGCACAAACACAACAAAATGCTAATTGACCCTAGTCTTTGGTTCTCAGTTCTCAGAAGTTCCTTTTTAAAAAAAACAACCGAAAGCTCCAGGTACTTTGTGGAACACCACTGTGCCATCCTCTTTCCACAATTTGACTGCTCTGGCATTTTTTGATGAGCATTCCTCTGTTCTCCCACCAAAGGGTTGAGATGAGAAATGTGGAGAAAGTGGTAGAGGATTGCATCAAATGCTTCTGTAGACAATTCAAGGGTTCTCGTTTTCATCAGGGATTCAACTGTGTGGAAGTCGGTTTGTTTTCTTTGCTCCAGGCTTGTCCACCTCTTCTAACCCTTTTTTTTTTTTTTTTTTTAAGGAAAGCTTCACTAGCTTGGATGGAATTTCAGCTGAGAGACTAGCCATGGCTAACACAGCTCTTTCAGGAAGTAGGTGGGTTTGAAGCAGCTATGTCTTCAAAGCTTGGAGAAGTTGGAGATCCCAAATGCTAAAGTTCAAAGATGCATTAATGTTGGGTGTGTTTTTCCATGTTTATGATTCCAGAATCTTCCGGGGCAACTTGTCAAAGAGCGAAGAAAAGAGAATTGAGTTTTGAATACACAACGACTTGATTAAAGCGTAGAGCAGGGTGGAAAATTCTCCCCGTTTCCTCTACATTGCATCATTTTTCAAACCATCATCGCGACGACTTCGTGGAGAATGAGGACGGACTCGCCAAGCCGAACAAGCACGAAGAGGATTCCAGCACGTGATAAACCCAGCGCTAAATCTTCAATCCTGACATGGCTTGACCCAGCCGTGGTGTCTCTACGCTTTATTGCCATCCTAAGCATCTGTGCTGAGTATTCCAGAAGCATGAAATGCACAAAGTTCACAAGGGCAGAGGTTCCTAGCGATCGTTTAACAAGCCTCGTTTCGGATGAGTGACAAAGACAGGTGCGAGTCATGAGTAACGTCTCCGAGACGAGGCACCAGAGACGAGGGGCAAGTAACGCAAAAGAACGCAGTCATGAGAAACATGCCTGTGCATTTTTAGCAGCGGAAAGGAATACCAGGAAGACATCATTCTTCAGCAGCCGTAAAAGGAACCACTGCTGAGTGACACCGGGTGACTTCGCTTAATCTGCCTCGTCTCTATCCGTCACTTTCCACCAGAGAGAATGAAAGTGAGTCAGAGAGTAAGGAGAGAATGAATGAGGGCTGAGATTAGATGCGCCAGTAAAACAGTGTTCTTTTTGTCTTTGGCGGTCGTGACATGTTTATGGCGAGGCATCACGGATGTGAGGGCCAGCGCAGCACATCCATCAGACACAGAGAGAGAGGGAAGAGGCGAAGGGCCAAGAGGATCAAGTTTCCACAATTTCATGGCACATCTCTCCCTTTTTCCCCCTGCTCCTTCTTTTGCTCTCTATTTCTCCGTGATGACAGGTAGCTACAGAACATGAACGAAAGAGAAGGGCGAATAAGAGAGTGCACACCAACATGCCATGGCACGTCTAGTCAACTGAGAGACTTCATTCCCAAGCTTTATTTTAGATATTTGCACGTCTCCGACACTCATCAGCCTCAACCAGGATCTGCGTGGTTGTGCGGTCAGTTCTGAAAGCTTTAATAGGGAACGAATTACAGAATATCGCATCTGTCTTGGATTTTTTTTCCCCTTTTTCTCTTTTTTACAAAATGCTCAAAGCTTTGTGTCCCCATTATCCCGTGCTCTAGCTTTCCCCGAGTCTTGTGTCCTGCCGCCTCAAATTGATGCTATCATTACCAAATTGAACGACCTCTCATTGAAGTATTGAAATGTCATGGAGATTGGCCGTGACTCTCCCGAAGCCCGAGGGAGAATAGAGGGCGCCTCGGTCACTATCTCTCTCGGCAGAAATACGTTTTCGCCTCATCTTCTTTCCGCGCCTGGAAAGGTCAAGCATGAAATGCACCAACTGTGATTATTCAGCACACTCAGTGTTCCCCGATCCCATCTGTACGCAAAGCTCAGTCACTTCATCTCTGCTGCTCGTTTTATCTTCCTCTAGCCGCCTTCTTTGCTTACTGTCCATCCATTCTTCCTATGGTGTAGGTTTTTGTTTTACCTTCACCACAGAAGAATAGATCAGCATTCTCTTGTAACTGAAATAAGTTCAGTAACTTTCATTGATATTTTGAATTCTTGATTCTGACTGGTCTTTTTTTTTTTATATATATATATATATATATATATAAATAAAACAATTTTACTGTGCAAAATCTAGGCACCCTACTTTTTTTTTTTTTTATTTATTTTTTTTTTTTTTTAATACTTTTAAAAAATATTTTTAGCCTCTGCATTATTATTCAGTGTACTTAAACCGGTATTCAGACAAAAAAAAAAAAAGAATGCTGACTGCAAAATCGGAAACAAGTGTGCCAATCACACCCAACTCCCCGGCAACACCGTGGCAGATTCTCCATGATGCTCTGAAGAAAACAAAAAACTTCCTGATTCTCTTTCAGAACTGCACAAAGTGTACCTGAGCTACTGCATTTTTAAAAGCTTGCACACCAAAATATTGATTCAGTTTAGTGCTGTTTATTTCTCTTTATGCAAGGTTTTTTAGCTTTTTTATTATTATTATTTTGCACAATTCTGCAGCTTCTGTCAGGTTATGTAAGAAGAGATTTGAGACATTAGTTTTGCAGATATTCTGCAACGTTAAATGAACCAGTATATGGATAGAAAGTATTGATGGTTTATTGGTTAACAAATAGAAAATGCATTTGATAGGTTTGTGTGTTTATAAGAGGAATAAAATGCTTTGGGGTCATAACGGTAACAGGCGTTCAAGTAGAAGAGGCTACTAAGTAGTGGTGGTGCTTAAAGTAGTAGTGGGACAGTGGTGGATCAAGTGGTTAAGGCTCTGGGTTGTTCAGAGGATTGGGGTTTAAGCCCAAGCACCACCAATTGAGCAAGGCCCTTAACCCTCCCTGCTCCAGGGGCACTGTATCATAGTGGCCCCTATTCTCTGACCCCAACTTTCCCAGCTGATAATTATGCAAAAAGAAAAAAAATCCACTGTGCTGTAATGTATGTGTGGCAATAATATAGGCTTTTTGCCCTCAGTTGTAGTAGTAGTTTTAATGAAATGGCGACTAGTTGCTTAGCAACAGACGTCAATTAGAAATTGAACAGTGTCAATTCAGCCTCATATCACGTGAAAAGCAGGATGTTATGCTTAGCAAAAACAGCTCAGTAGATTAAGTCAGGCTGCAAAATGCCGGACAGAAGTGCATGCCATAGCAAGGGGGAAATACAGGACACTGAAAATTTATCAGAAGTTAGATAACAAACTGCTTAAACTAATAAAAGGGCCAAAAAGATCGGAAAGCTGTGAAGGATCAAAAACCTGCTCAGGTGCAGAACAGACCTGAACTTTTTTCCATCACTGATGTGAAAGTGTGAGACAAAGGCGTTATTTAAAGCGTCACATGCTGGATTTATACAATCAGGGTGGAAATATGCAAATAAGAACGCCAGGGTTTAGGAATGTACAGCATGAAACATCAGATTACGAAGATTACTAGTTAATCCCAGGATAAAGTACGCGCAGTGTGAAACCTCAAACAAGACAACCCAGGATAACACCAGCCCTGTTTTAGAAGCGTCCACTTGAATGAAATGTTGTTGCATACTTAATATTCTGACATAACGACATCTGGAGCCGATTATCATCCATTCAAATAAGTGTTTTCTTAAATAAAGCAAATGAATTCCTGAGAAAATGAAAGGCGTGTCAGGGTAGTGGACCCAGCTCGTGTCCCCTGCTGTATTCAGTACTTCAAGACATTCACTCGAGTCTCGCATCCTTCTGTCGGTTTCAAAAGCCACAGCTATATAAAGTGAATAAATCAAAAACCATTTGAAGCGCTAGGGAACTTCATCCTTTCTTTTATTCATGAGATGGCGGTTGTCTGTTGCTGCTCGCTGAACAACTGCCTTAATTTAGAAAAAAAAAATTTAAAGAGAAATCTGACTGGCTAAAAACACTGGTATCAGCAGCGTTATTAAAGCATTCTGCAGTACGAATGCGCCTTTCAGTAGCAGCCTCAGGCAGTGCACTCCTCCTTGCTTCACCTCGGGGGGGAAACGGGTGTGTAAGATGAGAAACAAGGCTTTCTAAATGACTTTATTGTTTGGTTTTTAATAATTGATCGATCCATCAGCGGAAGAGTGCAGCGCGAGTGTGTCTGGTTGTGTTTGCCGAGCAGATGAAATGGAAGGATGAGATTATTATAAAGCACAAAATGAAGCTAACAAAAAACGTCGCCGGAGCTAACGCTGTCGGAACAAAAATGGCAAACAGTCTGCCGTTTATAGACAAGCTCAAGGAATATTAAGTATGTATGAAGGAAACCAGTATGAGTTTCGAGCCCACGGAACGACGAGTTGAGTGAAATCGAAACTTCTCGAATTCTGATCTCCAGCTATGTGTTGTAACAATATTTAACCTCAATGTACTCAATGTATTAAACGTTTATAATTTAACTGTATGATGTTTTAAATGGGGGGCACGGTGGCTTGGTGGTTAACACGTTTGCTTCACACCTCCAGGGTTGGGGGTTCGATTCCCGCCTCTGCCGTGTGTGTGTGGAGTTTGCATGTTCTCCCCGTGCCTCAGGGGTTTCCTCCGGGTACTCCGGTTTCCTCCCCCGGTCCAAAGACATGCATTGTAGGTTGATTGGCATCTCTAAAATTGTCCGTAGTGTGTGTGTGCCCTGCGATGGGTTGGCACTCCGTCCAGGGTGTATCCTGCCTTGATGCCCAATGATGCCTGAGATAGGCACAGGCTCCCCGTGACCCGAGAATAGATCGGATAATCGGTAGACAATGAATGTTTTAAGTTGATACTGAAATTCACTGAAGGGGAAGGACCTGAAAGACTGATATGAAAATTTGTTCCTGGTCAAAATCTTAAATCTTTCATGTCAATGACATTTTATCAGATATCTAAAAAGTTCCTGGTGAAAAACAACTCAATTTCTCAAGGTAAGAAGAAAATATACGTATCCAAGCTTTAGAAAGGAGATTGTATTTAAGATATTTTCACTTCAGAAGCATCCCTTTCCTCACCAGTTATCAAACACGCAGTCCTCTAACCCAGTTCATTGCCATGTTTTATTCTCGCAAGGCATCTGTGAGAACCTGAGACCTTAGCAGTGAGCTCTATCCATTCTACCATTTTGGTGATTTTAGACCAAACAAGTGGAAAAGCCAGAGATTTGTCATGACAGGAGATGACAAGCAGTACAGAACAAAAGTTAAACACCAGAGCTACACGTGTACGGAGTAATTCCGAGCAGAAGTCGGACCGGCGGTTGACCCACACGAGCCGAGTCTGAACGACTGCAGATGTGTACGAAGGGAAAACTGAGAAACTGAAGAAAGGTGGGTTTTTCTTTTTCTTTCTTTTTTTTTTCCTTTCAACTGTGTCTAAATATGAGCGCGTTAACCCAAGACCAAAAATCAGGGTGTGCCCAAAATTGTGCTCTTGCATTCAGTCAGATTTTTGGCAGCTAAATCACACCGTAAACACGTTTCAATAAACCGTAAATCATATTCAATAACCTTTATGAATTATTCAGTAACTGCAGTGAAGCTAATAGGAAAAGTACTTTGTATGTTGTTCTGATTTTAATAGAAGTGTGTGGAACAGATGGGGAACTTTTTTTCCCCCCGATGTTCAAACCTCAGTGTTCTTGTTACCTACAGCACATTATTATAATTACTAAAATCCACCATATATACATCAATCGCACTCGGTTCTTATCAACAGCTGTTTAGGAACAGAAGAACTGATGTATTTCTTTTTAGAAATGTAGGCAGTTTTCAGAACTGGAAAAGGTTTTGTAAAGCTCTTTTTACTGATGAACATGATCTCATCAGCTGCTTGAGTGCAATTTCCAGCACAATTTGTATTATTATATTTAGGGTTCCAAGCACCAAAGGTTTTCGCTCACTATTTCGGTTCTCGTTCTTATTGTATCTTTTAGAAATATGAAATATTGTCGTTAGTAATATGCCCTTCTGCTTGTCATTAGTAATACACTCTTTTGATCCTTGTTCAGTCTGGATCTCATAGTGCAGGATTTTAGCTTTTGTCCTCCATCAAACCAAGAACCTTGAAGCTCCACCCACTTTTGTGCTAATTTGCATAAGAGATACAGTCCTTGGATTTCTTGGAATATACAATAAAATGAGTTGGCCTGGAATCTGAGTACGTTCTGGCAAAAGGTGATTTGCTTAAAAGTGGGTGTGGTTAGGTGGAGTGGGTGGAGTTAATACCAAATAGCTGTTTCGACAGAATCGTGAGTCTGATCAAGCTGCGAGTGAGCAGATTGGATCGGTTTAATTTGAAACTCCAGTAATACAAAGAAGCCAGTTAGAATGAACAGGAATAAGAACAGATACGGCTCTAATAGTCTAATAAATCTAATAAATCTGATTTAATCTAAAACGGAGTTTCAAAAATGAGTCTAAAATTAGGATCGTTGGATTACATTTACAAAATAAATCTGTTCTGAGGAAATTTAACATTTACACCTAAAAATATCTCTAGCTGCACAAATTAGTGCTTATTTATTTATTTATTTATTTATTTATTTTATTATTTATTTTTTTAAATAATGTTCTCCAACTGTATGTAAGTGAAGAGACTATCAAACCGCATTATATTAAAAAATATTCATAGCCAAAGCCTGAAACAAAGCCAGATACCTTTTTTTTTTTTTAATAAATGCCCCACTGACCCAGACCCTTTCTTTAGATTTCAAAATATCTTCATCTCAATTGTTGGCAGCATAAAAAATATTTATAGATCTGGAAACAAAGCTACTTTCCCTGGTTTGAGCTCTTCCTGATGTGTTCATGTCAGGTGGGAACTTTGTCTTAAGTGGATTTGGGCCAAGTCTTAAAAAGCTTCCTGTTGGAGAAATTATTTTTACATTGTTCTACTTTTAGTGCTAAAATGCAAAAGTGGGTCAGTTTTAACCCTAAACAGGACGTGATGTGGATGAGAACGTGAACAGCGGAGAGCTCTGGGGAGACAGAATGCTGAGTGGTATACGATATGTAAGGAATAAAGAGAGAAAGTGGGATGACAGGAGGCATTTTTACGAAGCCAGAGTGAAAACAGGATCGTGGCAGATGTTTATGAACAAATGCCGAGCGGCGGCAGATGCGTGTGAGTGATGACAGTCTCGGGGACACGCGAGGATCAGAGATCATCCTCCAACAACGCTGCCTCGACTATTGTGGGAAATTGTTTTTCGCCCTTTATTTAGATGAAGAAAGACTTCGAGTAACATTTCTTTTTTTGTTCTTGATTTTTTTCCACAGAACAAATGTTCTTCAACAGTAAACACTGCGTTATGACTTGCACATTTACATGCATACTTCAAAAAAAGAATCACGAATCAACTCCTACCTTTACTTCCATCAAAACCCCCTAAACTTTGGAATTTCACCCCTTGAGACCTGCATAACTTTCCACTAGTTTCACATAACATCAGCCTTTATTGAATTTACTACTCACAGACCAAATGTCTGTGAACCTCTGTTGGATGTGATTTTAAGTTATTGATCATTTGGTAACATTTTATTGAACGATGCCTTAATAGAGCCTTTATAACACATCTACGCTGATCAGGCATAACATTATGACCACCTGCCTAATATTGTGTTGGTCCCCATTTTGCTGCCAAAACAGCCCTGACCCATAGAGGCATGGACTCCATTGGACCTGAAGGTGAACCAGCATTGACTACTTCAGCAATTTGAGCAACAGTAGCTCGTCTGTTGGATCGGATCACACGGGCCAGCCTTCACACCCCAAGTGCATCAATGAGCCTTGGCTGCCTATGACCCTGTCTGCGGTTCACCACTGTTCCTTCCTTGGACCACTTTTGATAGATACTGACCACTGCAGACCGGGAACACCCCACAAGAGCTGCAATTTTGGAGATGTTCTGATCCAGTGGTCTAGCCATCACAATTTGGCCCTTCGTCAAACTCGCTCAAATCCTTACGCTTGTCCATTTTTCCTGCTTCTAACACATCAACTTTGAGGACAAAATGTTCACTTGCTGCCTAATATATCCCACCCACTAACAGGTGCCATGATGAGATCATCAGTGTTATTCACTTCACCTCTCACTGCTCACAATGTTATACCTGATCGGTTTATAAGCATTACACAATGCTTTCAGAAACTTTTTTTACTAAGCATATATTCAATGTTTTATGAGCTCTGGTTACAGAATTACAAAAGCATAGCGTTTTTATTTTTTGCTCTGTGATTTTGTGATGGTTATCATGAAGGACGATTAATACATTTTGGCGTCTTGAATTCAGATCTAACGTGTGGTGAGAAACCTGGCGCTATTCTAATAAATCCAGCGGTCGTAATCGGAGTCCGTAGCAGGGGTGAAATCACCATGGAGACGAAGTTAAACAAAGGTAATCAAAAGACAAGGGGTCAAAAGCTGGAACTCGGGGAAACAAGGCTCAGCCAAGCTAATCAAAGACTAACACAGAACAGGTGAACACAATCAGGTAACAGGGTGGATACCAGAGCTGAGCACGTGGAATTCATTGCCGTGAAACTGTAATGTGAAACCATGGCAACAGACCGAACGTTATTCCTGCTTGTTTTTATGCTTGCTTTCTAACGTGGTTACACAGGATAAGGATTATTGACGCATCACCGTTATTCAGTTCGGTTCAGAGCGTTACTCCCACCCCTTCTAGCCTCTTCTAACCCTGCCCCTTCTTTCAGGTCCTAGCATTTACTCCATCCCTTTTCTTTTCAACACAAGGCTTGCATTTTGTGGCTCTACAATCAAACAGTAAGAAAACAGTCAAAACTAATGACAGACCAACACTGAACAGGTGAACACAGGCATCGATAATACTGGGGAGGAGAAATTAAAAAAAGAAAAAGAAAAATGAGCTCTTGGTGTTTTTGCTGTGTGTGTAAATTAGCATCATCTTGCCATCGTGAGGCTTTGGTGAATTTCTCTTTTTCATCTCTGTGAAGCAGTTTAACTACCACTTATAGTAAAAAGTATGAAACATGTAGACTTTTCGTTTCCTGAAACGTTTTTTTTTTTTTTTTTTTATAAGAAGTGTGTATGTTTTTGAAACCGAAGTGCTCAAACACACACATGCACACACTGTGTGAGTCATGATGGCTGTCACATTTTATTAGTCTCTGGTTCATTTCTCAGCCACACAGCTGTGTGTGTGTGTGTGTGTGTGTGTGTGTGTGTGTGTGTGTTATAGCTGGCCGAGCGAATCTCTCCTTGTTTTCCTGGACGAGCCGAACACACACCATCTCTCTAAAACCACAGAGGGGGCCATTACTGTACCTAATGACACACACTCTGCTGTCTTCCTCTCACAGTTTATTACATTTCCAAACAAACAGGCCTCCCACAACGGACACGCGATTAATAGACAAAGCAAAAGCAAACATCCGCTGCAGAAAGAGGACACGAGCACACAAGAGGCGATGCAGCAAAGCTTTTCCAATTCCATTGCACCAAAAAAATGTTCATACCTGACTTGAGACTCAGAAGTCGCAGTTGGAAAAAAAAAACACCATGGCAAATATCGTAGCCTTTCCAACTATCTGATAATGTTTCTATCTAAATAATATGAGGTCATGAAAACCAACTAGTTAAGATTAACCAGGTTTTAATAATAATATATAGTTATCCTTTTTCCCCATTACAGAGAAATCGCAAGAATTGCATCAGGTTTCCGGAGAAATCTGGAATGATGTGAAAAATTAAACCACATGCCTTACAGGTGAAATAATAATATATGACAGTAAATAAAGCAGGTTTAAAAATCACATGTGACAATGAATTGTGTGTGAAAAATTACAAATAGAAAAATTAGATGTGACATGCTAGTTGCATGGACAAAAAATTTAAAAAGAAAACGTATGTAAAAAAGTGTAAGAAAAAAAAAAAAAAAAATAGTGTAGGAAAAAATATTCAGGGAAAAATGACATGGAATTAAATTAATTGTAAAAAAAAATTTAAATGTAGAAATAATTCATATGAAAGACAAAGGTACAGGAAACATGGCATTTTGTACATAAGAATTTGTAAAAAAAATAAAAATAAAAATAAATCATAAAAAATAAATCAGATTTAAAAAATTATTTTGGAGAATCAGATGATTTTGTATTTGCATCTCAGGAGACTTGTGTGTTTAAAATACCTGATATTTATCAGTAGCTATGATCAGTAGGATCTTCTGCTCTTTCTTTGTTCCCATAGACTATTGTTCCACTTCCTGAAGGGGTGATGAGTGTTTGCGCTTTCACGTCATCATAATTAGGGCTGCTTTGTTCACGTCTTCCGATCCAGCTGTCAGAAAGAGACGTGACCATGATGTCGCAGACGTAGTGCTAATCTACACACCTTCCAGTGACCCGCTAAAGTTATTTAGCAAAGTTACACTTTAACGTGACTGTGTGGTGATGTTTAATAAGTGCGGTTAAATGTTTGACTGTATAGTAGTATCTTTTTAAAAACACATTTAACTAAACAAAACACATGGATGATTGACATGTGCATGGAAAAGTCTTTGTCTCTAAACTCTTGCTTTTATTTAGTGTTATTATTTCCAGCATGAGCATCATCGGCGTTAAGGGGAAGGGTGCCAATAATTTTAAAACAAGCATTTTACAGAAAAAAAAAAATCAATTTTTTACAAATTTACCACAACATTAAAAGGACATCTTTTGCTAGGTAGTGGACGTCTCCATGCAGCATCAGCATCTCCTTGTCTCTACGCTGCATTTTGTAGCAAAGCAGAAGAGACGGAGGAATGAATTCCATCAAAGCAGCTGTTAATTCCTCCAGTCAGAAACGCACTCTGACCTCGGCATGTTGTCACTAAGAATATAAAGGACGCTATACTCTAAAGTGTGCTATTAGACCCTGGGCCAGCTGACTAATTTGCTCACCATTTGATGGTCAGTGTCCAGCCATCTGTGAAACTCTGAGCTTGGAATAGATAGATAGAGACAGACTGCAGAGAAAGGGGGAAAAAAGAGGGGAGGAAAAGCACTAGATCTAGCTGCTGAATCTGCAAGAGTGTGTTTTAGAGACATCGAGCAGGTGTGTGAGAGCAGGGATGGTAATTGACGAGCAAAAAATGGCAATAAAAACACAGTCAGTGTTGCAGACCTTGACAAACACAAGACGTTTCACGGTCTTTAAAGGCCGAGAGTATGTGTGAGAGAGGGAGAGAGAGAGTGAGACGGAAAAGCAGAAAGAGACCGCTATAGAGGTATGTCTAGAATAACTGAGTTTTCATTGCTTCACATTCTTCCTGGATTCCACATATGTCTGCTCTTTTCGAGTCTAAATTAGTTTCATCCAAAGATCAACCCCTCTTTTAAAAAGAAGCCATATTTGAAGATGAACAGAGACAGGAACGCTTTTCATCACGATCTCTTACAAGTCATTCGAAGGATGTTAGAACTAATATCTAGCTCTCAATAAAAAATCCGATTTAAGGTGACTTTAAGGCGACTTTCATTCCACAAATGAGGGAGTGCCGCCAAACAATGATGTAACACCACCGTTTTCATAACCTCCACCCGAAGACTTTCGACTCGGGAAGGCACCGGTAGGAGAGCGTGCCTTTTTCTCCTCTACACGTCTTCTACCTGAGTCTTCTCTGATGGAGTTTTATTGATCGGCGCTGCAGAAAACCACACCGCACCTTTAGAGAGATTTTTCTATTGTCCCTTTGATAACGAAAAAAAAATAAAAAAAATCATAAGCCGAACAGCAGGATCCCTGAACATATCCATCTTTACAGCTATAGGAGAGCCAATGCACCTGTAAAAGTGAAAAGGCTATTATCAGATATAGATGAGTGAAATGGACAATGCTGTGACAAATGTCTTTCTCTACAGGTATTTCTGACTTTCTTTCCTTCCTCACAGTAGCACCCCACACTACTTGGATTAGCTGAGCAAATCGTTCACAAAAGTTTGTACTGCAAAATTGCAGTATGTACAAAACAGGAACCCAGGTTCTTGGATTAGTGCAACAGGTCTGTAGATGATTCCGCAAATATTGCTACACTCCATGAGGATTTCCTGGTCAAGCTCGCCTTAGGTTCTCTGACCCTTAGCACTGGATCATCTCATGTTTAGGTGTTATTTTATTACTTGACTCCGTCTACACTAGTGACTGCATCTTTAAAGACCCTTGCTGTAAAAATTCTGGTGTTTACCAATGATTTAAGGGTGTTTGATCACCTATGGAAAGTCTGCACGTGAGCAAGTGGTGTACCTGCTCGTGTCCTAGTGCAGGCTGAATGACTTGGAGCTTTCTTTGTAGGTTTTACTCTGACATTTTTCTTGGCCAAGTACTCCAGACTACCTGGCTTAACACTCTTCAGACCCTCAACACCAGATTCCCTCATGGTTATGTATTCTGAATGGGTCGCCTTTCTCTACACTAGAGACTGCACCTTCAAAGATCCCCAGGTAAAAGTTCTGGGGATGAGTCCGAAGTGGTGTATCTGACCAACCTGGAGCTTGTACCCCCCTGAGAAATGTTCTGAAGATTGCTGATTATGCAAGAGCAACTGGTTTCATCCATTGTTCATCCAAGTGGTGGACCAGATCAAGGTCTGGTTCAGCCTTTAGCTGACCCCCCACCTCACCCTTGCACCTAGTGTTTCTGCACTAAGCTGAGAAGAATTAAGTAGTTGCTGAAGATGAAAGTCTCCTGTCTATTTATTGCTCTACAGTGGATCCATTGGAGTCAATTCCCGAGACCTCAAATGGCAATTAAATGTGAACACACTGACAAGAAGGATATAATGAAGATATTTAATTTCCATCCCTGGTGTTACATGTCAGCCCTTCCATTTATAGTCTGTACCTTCCTCGTTCAGTAGTATCTGGCCTTCTCCTGTTAGGTGGTTAGCCAGACAACCTCAAACCTTGGCGTTGAATCTTTTCTAAAGATCACTGCACATGACCAGCTCCTTCCTCAGATACCTTTACTCCAACTGAGTCAAATGAGAGCAGGCGGGGTCATCACCAGCCCCTCCTGCCCTCCTCACCTCTTTTTTCAGCATTTTTCTTCAGGGGAAATAATGTTTATAGTGGGGTCTTCAGAAGAGCAGTTATTGGTGTAGAGAGACTAGTGCATGGCCAATAGCACGCAACTTTGAGGCGATCTGGTGCTAAGGGTCAGGAAAAAAAATAACAAACTTCTTGACAGAGACATAGTTTCTTTCCCCCCAAGCTGTAACCTTGTTCAACATTAGACTGGTCAAACTCCCTCAACACCAACACAAACATGGAGTTACTGCTGAAACACTTGTGAATCTACAGTATCAGTAGCACACAAATTGCATCTTGAACACAGTTTCTAATTTTATATACTTGACGTTTTTTTTACACCTTTTCCCCATCTTTCATTTATTTAATTGGCTGCTAATTTGTATTGTTAATGGATCCACTCCAGAGCAACTACCATGATCAGATTCCTCCTTTGGCCATTTTTTCTTTATGAATGAAAACTCAGAAGATAAGGTTTTAAGAGATACCAGTTTGTAAGGCTCTTTTTAGGCAGTGATGTCAAAAACGTTGCCCGAAATAGCTAAATATGTTTGCTTACCCCAAATGTTTTATAGAATTATTTACAGTGGAACCTCGCCATATGAATTTAATTGGTTCTGGAGGCGAGTTCTTAATGCAAAAATTTGTTTTGCAAAATAAATTTTCCCAAAAGAAAAAATATTACCCAAAAATATTAGCAATATTACCAATACAAAGTGAATGTAAACTGTATGGCTGCTTACAAAGAACTGACCCAAGCAAAGCATTCCATGTCAAGGGTACTTGCAGGAAGTCGTGCCACCAAGCTTGGGCTAAAAGTAGAACAAACCACCCACACCACCAATCGGTCAACAAAAGATCACGTAGCTTTTGAACACATACCGAAGACAACATTGGTATCGTGGGTTGACTCTTTCAAAACAGCTTCCACTGACTGAAAAAAACTTCATGAAATTCCTTAACACTCTTTCGGTTGGCTTTGCTTGGCTTTCCATTGGCGCAAACAGGTTTTGCACGGCTCCCAGACGTACGCACAACTTAGCTGTACTTGTTTCTTTGAAAGATTTCAATTCTTAAGGCGAAAATTCGTAAGTAAGGGCATTCGTCTGCTGAGGTTCCACTGTAATCCAATGAATTTTTGCTAATGCTACCAGCTACATCTCAAGTGATTATTTTTTTTTTTTTAATATTATTTATTTATTTATTTATTTGCATTACCATTTTTCTTCTGACTGATTGCCATATTCGAGCTCGCACATAGGATTACGGGATATGTTAAACAAGGTTGCACACACGGCATCTTTGACTTGTCCAGGTTCTTTGGTGTCATGTACTTTGGTCACCTGCAGAGCAATGTTGTGAACACCCACAATGCACTGCAAGCAAGATGTTTTATACCAACTTAAGAGTTACACCATGAAATCAAACTGCGTTATGTAACGCGAGGTAATGTTTGTTTAGCATCTATGTGTTCGGTTTAGTCGTTTCTGATTTTGCGTGAATAATAGTTCAGGGCATGAAGCATAAACATAATCAATGTTTATGAATTGTTAATTTGCTGGTTTGCTAGCAGCCTTTCCATGCTATTTATTTATTGTGAAGCTTTAGGTGTTTTTTTTTGTTTATTTTTTGTTTTTTTTTTAATATACATTGGGAGTCTTTTTATAAGGACACTTTTTATCTAATACCATGGATTGAGAATTGCTTAGGACATCATGGCTGTGTGAAGAAGTGTAGCTTAGTGATCAAGAGCTAAAAAGCTTCCTAAACAGGCTTAAGATTGCCCCCCTCTTCCCCTTTTCCACAGCTTGTCAAAGTTGACTCCGTCCTGGCTTGACAGTTACTGTTCAATTCCAATCTGTTTCACCAAAGAGCACTGTAATGAAAAATAATTAAGAGTCTGAAAATGAGTTTTCTCACAAAAAACGGTCTTGCTAGCGGAGCACAGTCGTGGATGGCAGATGGGAAAGCAGGGGTTGCCTTAATGCCAGCAAGCTAGTTTATCATCTTCAAGGTATGTACAGTATGTATGGCAAACACTAACATTTCTCACCTGTCTTCTCACAGGTGGAAAAAATGGATTGCTCGGGAAGGGAAAAAAAAGCTTTGGAATGTGATCCGCTTCATGTGTTTATAAAAGATAAAGCACACTGTGGGGAAACTGAGCAGAATAATTGTGCTGTCATTGTGAGGTTTTATGGTTGGAAAGGTTAACTGATACTACACCAGTATTTACCCAATATGCAGTGCTATCAACCTCATTCTCCACACCACACAAATGATGTCTGTTATAGCAGATAAGTAGGAAACAAAATGACTGGGCATGCTGTTATAGGAAAATAATCAGAAATACAGTCGTGTGATTTTTATCTTGCTCAAGCCATGTTCTAAAAATTACTCCCCTTTTGGCAAATCAACATTATGATGATTTTTATTAATAGCTTTTGTTTAATTTTTATCAAAATTGTGTGTGTGTGTGTGTGTGTGTGTGTGTGTGTGTGTGTGTGTGTGTGTGTGTGTGTGTGTGTGTATGTATGTATGTATGTATGTATGTATCTTTTGCCATTACATTGCTTCATGGTGCAGGATGTCCAAACTTTCCATTTCTCCCTTTCAAATATTTGCAAGGGATGAGATATCAGTGAAATATTTGCTCTTATTTACAAGTCCACCCCTGGAATGAAATTCTTTGTGTCTGTGTCATGTTTGTCTCGTTTGCTTTGAAGCGAGCTCCTTGTGTTTGTTCTGCCTGAGGTTCCTGTATGTCTAGTTTCCTTGCATCCCTGTTAGTCTGTATTCTCTTGTTGTTGTTGTTGTTGTTGTTTTGACCTCAGCCTGCTTGTAAATGGATTGCCGCTATACATAATGTTGGCTATGCCTGCTGCTTTTTTTAAACCACCGTGACGTCCTACTTTCTTTATGATGTACGTTTTTAAAGAAGCAAGCATGGTATGTTTTTGCATTGTCCAGGAATAATCACTCTGACCAGTCTGTTTCAGTCGGAGGTGGAGATCTGTTCTAATGTTATGTGACAGTCCTATCTAAAACTGATTAAACAAAGAGAGGTTGTCCTGCTCCTTATTTCTACAAGGTGGCATTGGGAAACTACACCAGCTTTGATGTGCGACTCAAAGCTACAATGTGTGCTATGTCTTTGCTGTTTAAAAAGAAGTGAAGCATGGTGGTGGTGGTGGTAGTGTCTTTTTTGGGTGTTTTGACAAACTACTTTAGATAGATTTATCATTATTGTACCTTTTTTTTAAACAGCCAAGCCCAGCTACTTTTCCAGAACTTTCTCCAGGACTTATTTGGGTAGATTGGGTGGTCTTTGTGATGCTGATTGTTTTCTCAATCCCTTTAGCCTTCCAGGATATGATTGTGACACAAATCTGACAGCATTTGTTATTCATAAATCATTTTTCAATCTATATCGAAGTTCATACAGTGAAGCATGCTGGTGGTAGCATCTTAGTTACTTCTCTAGCAAGCAATTTATTTATTTTATTTTCGATTGTTTTCCAGTATTTTGGTAGTTTTTTGGTAGTCTGTTAGTCTTCATGATGCTACTGTAGCCATTAGGTGTGCAAATAGGTGTATTTATACTGAGATCATGTGACATCATAATTGCTTGCTATTGGCTGCATTTTGCTATTTGCAAATAATTCTGCAAACTTTATTGATGTTTTTATGTACTATAGAATATTGGATAGACTCACTGGTGCAGATTAATAGCTTGTAATCCTCATGTGTCAGTAAAATGCAAAATAGTTCTACAAGCCGCTGAATACTTAGCACTTGGTGATAATTAACATGCAGAATCCTTATGATTATCATTGTTGATGCTATTCAATTTTAGAAAAAGAGCAGGGAAAAAAATCATCTGCAAAAATGGGTGACGGGAGGCAGCACCTAAGCTTTTACGCTTCAATCAAACTTTCCCATTCATTTTGTGGACAAAAGCGGGTTTATCTGGCCCGCTGTCACGTTCGCTTGCTTAGGCGTTCTGGAGTTTTTGTGTTTAAATTGCGTCTATTGAGGCTCCTCGGGGGAAGGCTGAAAATAAAAATGAGCTCTTTGCACGCCTGGCACTGGAATTTACAGCAGCTTTTTGCCCGAAAATCCACTCAATACCAATTCGTTCAGCTGTCAACGGGCCCGCTCTCTCTCTTTTCGGGACGCCGTCCTGTGCCTTTCGCATTATTCTGTTTGTCTTACATGAGCAATTAGAGAATATGTGAGCGTTTAGACGTGTCCCCTCCTTCAGACCCTGACGGACCATAAAATGTTTAATTCATAATTTTCAACACAGCAATCACCGCTGGAACCGTGTTACAGAAACGTGTTTATTCATAAACATGGGCAGCGGTGTTGCATATGCATGCAAAAGCAATATTTCATGCAACTTGATGAGCATACGTAAGTCACTTCGGTCAACCAGGATACAAAATCCCAGGATTCCTGAGATGTCGATTTATGGGACAAAAAAATCCCACTGATCATTTTCGTATGATGTGAAGAGCGTTACGTGAGGAGAAAGCGTTAACGCTAGCTTGTCTTAGCGGGCAGAACATAAGGCGGGGGAGAGAGTGAAAAAGCTGGCTGGTGTTCCTGCTGTCAGATTATGTCTATATTTAGCGGGACACCTTTATAGCAAACCCAATTGACTACATATAGATTTCCAGGCTTTTTAAAAAAAAATACTAATATACTATGTATGTTAAGAAATTATCACAGGCATGGTAAAGATCTCAGTATAACAATAAAGCAGGCAATTTCCTGCTAAGCAAATTGCTTTCCTGTAATATGAAAAATGGATGAAAAGGTCAGCGACTGAAAACACCCAGGGTGCAAATTAGAGGGCTAAAAATAATTCCATGAACGATGAAATCTAACGTTTCACGAGGCAAAGTCAGACCTTCTGTAGCAGCTCTGAATAACGTCTCTTAGATTCACTTCAAGAGGTTCAGGGTCCTAATAACGTTTGTTTTTTTAAATTTCCAACACATAAAGAACTATACTGTCTGGAAATTTCTGTCATGGAAGATTCAAGATGTTTTGAAATAGTTCTCATGCCTTCTGTGCTCTTTATCATTAATAAAAAAAAAAGTCTTTAAATTTTTTATTTTATCAAGTTAATATCGTATTGTTTTGTCTGTCATAGTAAAGAAATTTGGTGAAAATGTACTTATTTATTTAATTATTCATTCATTTTTGATGAGGCATCTTATTATAACAAACATCTTAAAATACCTCATATGGAATTATTCCTTGACCAGGAAACGTGTTAATGGATAACACACAAAAATGAGCTATCAATTTATTCAAATAATAATCAAAGAATAAAAATGGAATAAAAAATAGTTCTAATAAAAATAGAAAAAGAATTACATGTATAAGCAAAAGGGAAAAGAAAGGGGGGAAAAAAAAAAATATGTATTGTGTGTGTGTGTATATAATAAATAGATTAATTAATTCATTCATTAATTCATAAATTCTAGTTTTAATTCTTACCAGTATTCCTGATGATTTCCTTTGTACATGCTTCTATATCTGCTTTATGAAGATGATTTTCTCAAAGATTCCTAAAACATTTTTGTTATTAACTTTACCATTTACACTACAGTATATGCTTCATTCTGGGGGGTGGGTGGAGGGTGGGGGTACTCCAGGCAGTTAAGCCGCTTAACTGATTTGTATTGAGGTCCCGGACCCGCCGCATTAATCTCCATTTGTCCACATCATCATTACAACATGCCGTTAAAACCTGGGGTCAGACTGTGGCGTTCAGATCCGAAGTTTTCCTAACTCAAAAAACAAACAGTGGGATATTAAAAGCAGCCATCAGTAACAGTGAAAGCTGTCATTTGGCTGACTTTCAAAATGGACCTTGTTTCTATCAGCAAAGCTATGGTCTGTGTGTCCAAAGCGTAATAAATAGCTGACCACACTGACTTGTTAAACAGTCCTACCATGAAGCACTGCATGCTAAATATATCGGCAATACAGGAGCTGCTCATGTACAAACAGGCAAGCTCACCACCTCATAGAGAAATCCAGTAGAATAGCTAAACATATGCTGATTCATCCTGATTTAGCATTCATGCTAGCGGCCCGTTTTCCCTCCGATCACCCAGCTGCTTGTCCTAGTCATCGCAGACCATTAATCTTTGTTCCGGACAGTTTGTGCGTTCGTCAAACAGCATAAAAATGTCTTTGAGAGACATCATAAAGTTTGTTCAGTACACATCTGAGGTAAATTTAAACTAAAATAAATTGAGATGGGGGAAAAAATCCTTCACATTGGGAATCCTTTTGTCCTAAGAATTTCTCTCAGTGGATTCAGAGCAGCATTAGCAGGATTAAGCTCCAGATGGAGCGCTAATTTCTCTCAGGCATTAGATGCTAATGATCTGATCTGATCTGATTTCCAAGAAGATATTTTTATCCATATCCGTGCCAAGATATGACAAAGGAAACTGAGGTAACTTGCGCAGAAAGAATGCAGGAGCAGAGGGCGCAGCTAACGTTTGGGTTTAAACTCATACAACGTGTAACGTTTTTATTTTGACACGCAGTGTCAATAGACTAAATAACAAGAATAACAAGACTTTATCCTGCTGTTCTTCTTTCTTCACCTCAGAATGATGGATCCATGGCTTATCTTAGCGTTTCCCAAACTTATCTTGGAATACATGGCTTCCCCAAGGGTTCGTTGATTAATTTGGAAATCTTAGCTTTCTGAGGTAAATTTATTTACCTTTTCTTTTCTGAAGGGTCCTACACGGAATCATCTGACATTCACCAGAGATCCAGAGTGAAGAATGTTTTAGGGCTGAGACGGACGGAGACGGGGGTTTAATGCGGTGTAAATGTAAAGAGATGCCGTGACAGGCTAACATGTAGCATATCTATGCTGCTGTAAGACTAGCCTTCAGAGAAAAGGTGATAGATTGAGATGATGAGGTGTGTCCGGTTATGTACTTCTGAAAATCTGTAAAAAATAAAAAAAAAAGATGTCTGAAGCCACCTCCCATGGGGTTTAGTAATGGATTTAGCGTGATAAAAATACAGGGGTGGACAAAGCAGTAGCCAGAATGTCTGGTACCAGCAGGTTTTCTGTCCAAAACTATTTGTTTTTTAGTCATACTAGCCAAATGGACAAGTGTGTTCAAATCATGAGAGAAAAATATTGAAAGAATTGTATCTTGTACGGGATGTGGAGTTTTTTTTCTTTCTTTAATAATTCCCTGGTTAAAGCTGGTTAAAAACTCTAAAGCTGCACCTTCTTGTCAACATGGGGTAGCTTTTTCAACTACCAGATAGAGTGATGTCCAGTCAACATGGCCGACAAGTACCTCGTCTCTATTTTAGCTTTAGTGGAGCTGATATACAGACACAGTACTTGGTTAAATCTATATTATTGACAAGATTCCAGTTCTTTTGACTAACAGGATGTGGAATCTGATGTTTCTGCTGATGCTCATCTGCCTTAAATAGTATGTGCTCTGACAACTTACAGTGTATCTCATTATATACAACTAAGCAATTGAGGTTTAAGGGCCTTGCTCAGGGGCCCAGCAGTGGCAATTTGGTGGACCTGGGATTCGAACTCTCAACCTTCTGATCAGTATTCCAACACCTTAACCACTAACCATATCTTAGTATGTATGTCAGAGAAAGAGGATATGAGGAAAATGGCAGTGTTGACAATTTCATCATCAATGATCTTTATCTGTAATGTTACCGAGTTGGCTTGTTGCCAGGCTACTCACTAAGTCCAAAATATTAATGGCCAGTCAATCAGCCTGTCCTAAAATAGCTTTTTATAAGCATGGAGCAAAACAAAAGAAAAACATGGTGTTTTACTTTTTACACCGAACAAACGCTGCACTATTTTCCCATAACTACACACAGCCAAGTGTTTTATTCCTGTTACATCGAGTTATATCGCTTCTCGTCTACTGTTGTAGGGTCTTTCTTTAAAATCTTTCACATAGACATAGCAAGTAACATGGTGCTAGGTCATCTCCAGAGTGTGATATAAAGGAATATATATAAAGTGCCTTCCATATTCTTTGTAACTCTGACACCTCTTTGCTAAAAAGGTAAACCCATTTTACTCTTCCACTTGACTATATACAGAGACAAAACCTGGAGTTATGCGTATCTGCCCATTTCGTTAACCTGCTGCTCCGGGCACAAATAGTTCTCAAGTCTTCACAAAGAGCAATCTATTTCTTAAAAAAATAAATAAATATTACAGTGACCGTGTTCGAAACACTTGGTCATCTCCTGGAATCTGAGCTGGAACTTACTATTCCCTAGCTACCTCTGAACGCTAGACGTAAATATTGTAGCAGAGCCGAGTCGTGGATAACGCAGACTCCAAAACAGTTAAGCAGCAAAAGAATGTGTGCTTTTATGAGACAAATCCGCACCATATGTGTTTACGTTTAAGAGAACGGTCGCTCCAGAAGGCAATAATCAACCAGGAAGTCGGACTTTATTGTATGGCAGGCGATGAAAAATGCCTGTAGTGGGGCAGCGAATGATCAAAGTGTCTCCCTTTAGCGAGAAGCGGCAGAGGAATCTTATACATGCTAGTGTGCTCGTGTGCAGGTACATTTATTTCCAAGCTCTAATTCATTGTGTATATGTAGCTTAACAAAAATGATTGGATCCTGTTGTCTGGCAAAGAGAAATAGACGTTTAACTGAAGAGAATTGCTCCTTCAGCTTTAAGTTTTAAGTGTTAAACTCTGTTTTTTGTCAACATATCACTCAAAACTACCATCCCAACATACCCAGTATTGTGTAATAATAATGAACATAAATAATGGGGACCATTTTCACCCTTTTGTGATATTCACAAGAAAAAAAAGGAAGCAACACAGTTATGTTTTTAGAAAGCTCTCGGTCTCGTGCCTGAAAACATCCTCTCACACTGGAGACTCCTTCCTAATAACGTGTGTAAAGCGTGTCGATTGGTCTCCATTTGAATGAAGTAGATCAGATACTCGGTGTTCAGTATTCTCTGTACCAAATGTCAATCTTGATCTGTTCGGCGTGGGCGAGTCTTTACCCAGTGTAGTGTCAGATTCCAGTTCTTTTGACTAACAGGAAGTGGAACCTGATGTTTCTGCTGTTTGTAGCTTACCTGCCTTAAAACTGTGTGAGATGCTTTTCAGCTCAGCACAGGTGCAAAGAGTGATTGTTTGAATTATCTCACATTTTACCTCATTTTATACAACTGAGCAATTGAGGGTTAAAGGCCTTGCTAAGGGGCCCAGCAGTGGAAGTTTGGTGGACCTGGGATTTGAACTCACAACCTTATAATTAGTAGACCAATGCCTTAACCACTAATCTTAGTGTGTATGTCAGAGAATGAATGAATAAATAAATAACAAAGTCTCACATTGTTCACGCTAGAACCAAGAAAAACAAAACAGGAAGGGCAGAAAAGATGTTAACAATGTAAAACTATTACTCTTTATTTAAAAGGGTCTTATTTTCTTTAATATTAAGTAATGCAGCTAGAAAGCTCTAATTTTTCTGTTCTGAAAAATTTCCCTGTTTATTATAATAATAATAATAATAATAATAATAATAATAATAATAATAATAATAATAATAATAATAATAATAATAATGTTCGCATTGTGTGTTAGTTGTGTATATTTGCTACCATATTCTCTCCATATTCTACCATATTTTTACCAAGTAATATAAGAAAAGATGGTTTTCAGCCAGGGGGGTACGGTGGCTTAGTGGTTAGCACGTTTGCCTCACACCTCCAGGGTTGGGGGTTTGATTCCTGCCTCCGCCGTGTGTGTGGAGTTTGCATGTTCTCCCTGTGCCTCGGGGGTTTCCTCCCCCAGTCCAAAGACATGCGTGGTAGGTTGATTGGCATCTCTAAATTGTCCGTAGTGTGTGTGTGCCCCGTGATGGGTTGGCACTCCATCCAGGGTGTATCCTGCCTTGATGCCCAATGACGCCTGAGATAGGCACAGATAGTCCCTGTGACCCGAGAGTAGTTCGGATAAGCGGTAGACAATGAATGAATGGTTTTCAGCTCAGCACGGTTGCAAGAAGTGGTTATATTATGATCTTAGCCTTACTGTCAACTTAAAGCAGCCTGGATATTTTTCCTCTGACCTCACCAAGACCAACAATTCTGCTCCTCGTCAGTGGATGTTTTTTGTTTTGTGCACCATTCTGCGTGAACTCTAGACACTGTTTACACTGTTTGTATATGGAAAAAAAGAAAAAATCGCTGGAGATTAGCAGTTTCTTCTCAATTCAGGTCACTGAGATCAATAAACAAAGCTCGTCTGAAAAATTGTCCAAAGCTATGAGGGACATTTTACGTCAGATTTCGTGATCATCTCCATACAAACCCACAGCCTTAACCTCACTTTGCAACGGTATTCATCCGACCCAAGACGTCTGTATAGTAACGTGGAAGCAACTTAGTTTTATGAGTCCTTCTCAAGCAGTTTCTCCATTTTAAATCAAATTTATCACAAGTTTAATGATGCCAATGGCTCTTTTTTTTGTGTGTGTGTGTTTGTGTTTTCTTCCAGGAAAGAGTTGACCCAAGGGTCAAAATCAATCTAATGGGAAAGTGATGATTATTATTTATTTTTATTTGTTATTTTTTTCTTCTCAAGAGCCTAGATGGCATATAATAAGCAGTGCCATAATTGGCAAGGACTCTACCAGTGTATGCATGCTTTGTTCACAGGCTTTATTTATTTATTTTAATCCTCTGCAGCGTATTGACGGCGTCTTAACTACCCACAATGTTCCGCACAATATGTACAGCAGGAAGCCAGACTGCATGCTTTGCCTGAGCAGATGTGAGGATTAGCATTATTTAAAAACTGGGCTCACTGTGGAGAATTGGCCTGATGTTGGAACGCTTGCCTTTGGTATGATGACTATCTCGGCTGGAACGTATATACGGTTCATATTGAACACCGGGATCTTTGCACGTTATCTTCCATATGCAACCTCCTAGCGTAATCCCCTAAAGCTGTAGTAATTGTTTATATCAAGCATGTCGCCTCATGGAGAAGGTTTTTTTTTTTTTCTTTTTCTTCTTCTTCTTCTTCCCCACACACAGTTCTGTCATTTCCCTAAAGCCATCCTCCATATTTCCACCCCATACAGTGTGAATTATGCTTCATTTAATACGAGAGGAACCTCACACGGCTCAGAGACGCTGTCATTACTTCCGGCTCACTGCAGTCCACCTGCCCCATAATTAATAAAACGCTGCCATTTAGCACAGCTTTCCATCTTGCTCTTTGATTTGGCCGTCAGAAGCTATTAAAAGCCCTGGTGGGAGGCCGCGCCACAATCCCATCATCTCCATCACGTTGCCAGATTGAAAAGCGGCTGCGAGTCAGAAGCCGGAATAAAAAGCAGGACACGGACGGAGGTTTGAGATCGGATTTTTGAGCGCTGATTTTTATTTTGATGATTTGTAGCCCCTGTCTGCATGAGTCAACCATCAGGCTCGTGGCTAAACCTACCTGTAATATTACTCAGAGTTGATTTTATAACTTGATTTGATTTGGTCATCATTTAGATCAAACTCCATTCATCAGTCCGTCTTTCATCGCACTCCAATTCATTACTGTATGTAAACCTCAGGATCAGCTCGAGCAGCTTTCAGACGCGATGCTACAAAAATCCGGAACCTTCTAGTAATTTGCTAAATATCTATATTTTAAATGCATTTAGGGCATGTATTTGCATATATATATATATATATATATATATATATATATATATATATATATATATATATATATATATATATATATATATATATATATATATATGCGCATATATTTTAAAAGCACATCATTTTAAGGTTTAGTTCATGTTTTTAATTTCCTTAATTCATTTACATAATACTAATAATTAAAAACAAACAATAAATAAATATCTTTCAAATTTAAAATGCTGCTGAAATTACTTTGTAAAAAAAAAAAAAAAAGAATAAAAAATTTAAATGTAAGATTTGGATGCTAATAATAACTATTATTATTATTTTATTATTATTATTATTATTATTGTTGTTGGTGTTGCTGTTTGTTCAGCCTTTTCCTTTGTCTTTGAAGCTCTCTCTCCTGCTCTCTCTTTATCCTAAGTAGTAAATGATTCTTTTGTGGGGCATTTTGATGTGTTTATTTACTCGGTTGGCCCCACTGATCCCTGTGTGTGTGAGAGAGAGAGAGAGAGAGAGATGAAGAAAAGTGCCACGTCTCAGTGTTCAAGGTGAGTCTAGAACAGAGAAAGGGACGCAGGAAAAAAAAGAGAGCGCAGAAAGGATGTAGGAACAAATAAGATGTTACGTTCTCTTTCATTTACAAGGGAACAAAAATGATTCTCTTTTCTGTAATCAAGCAGATGACCATGAGGACATTCTGCAAACAGGCCATGAATCAAAGAAGCATCTTTTTTACTCTTTAGTCACATGTTAATTGTTTAGTATAAGAATATGAAGGAGTGTTGACGTGCGTTTATATAAATATATGTGTAAGACGACATGGGGTACTTTTTTTTTTTTTAAAAGTGCACACTCACTGTTCTTCAGGTGACTGCGGATATCAGAGCAGGACATGATCAGAATTTTAGCAAGATTCATCCGTCTACAGCTGCTTAGCGTGGAAACTCTGCTGAATGATTGACTCCTTTATTTTCTTACATCGCATGGGAGCGTTTAATTTTGCTTTCACGGTTTAATTTGTCAACTTTTAAAAAAAAAAAAATAAAAAAAAAAAGCCATCCATGTCAATAGAACATTCTTCAGACTTTATTCTATGAAGGAAATGAAAAGCTTCTAGCATGACTCCGCCCACATCCAAAAGGTTTTGAGGATCGATTCGAATTATTCTGGCCTTCGGATTTGAAACAACTCGAATATCTGTGTGAGACTTTAAACCACACGCTTTCTTACCACCGTCATCACCGTGACCAACACCAACTTGAAGAAATATCCTGATATGAAGACCGTCGTTTTTTTTATTCTCGTTTAAAATACTTGAGCGCTGTTTTTGGGGATAAACAGAAAAGCTTTTCAAAGCTTTGTTTGTTTACGTTGAAAGAAAGCGAGAGATCTGCATCTTTCACACATTACTAATGTTTTGAGAAGGGGGAGGGGGAAAGGAAAAGGGGGAGGGGCTTCCAGAGAGTGTCAGTTCATATCAGAGAGTTCAAAATGTCTCCTGTGCATATTGCAAAAAAAAAAATACACGGCTTATTTGGAGCTTTTATGGTCAACGTTAAAAAAAGATAAATATAAAAAATAATTGTTTTAGGTATTTCCTACCCACTTTGTGATGTAATAACCATGATATGCTAATGAGCTGAGGTATTTTGAGTAGCATGTTACCAAGCTACAGCATTATTTCAATCTTATTTCGCTTCCCCTAAGAGCAGATAAGCAGAAGACGGTCCTTCTATCTCCGCTCGATGAAACACAGACACTGGAAGATGCTGTGCTTTAAGTCATGATGTGTACCGATGCATAAATCAGATAAGATGTCTTTTAAAGGCTTAAAGGGTTTGGACGCACAAATACAGTCTGTTTTATATTTGTGTCACTCGTTCAAAATGGACCTGCTTTCTATTGAGTCCAGAGACGAACTAAAGTCTCGTTTTCTGGATATATATATATTTCATATATTTATATACTCTCTCACGGGTCAATATTTAAAGCTTGGGGTGGCCTTTTTTATTAGCCTTTATATATATATGTATGTATGTGTGTGTGTGTGTATATATGTCTATATCTATCTATATCTATATCTATATCTATATCTATATCTATATATATATATATATATATATATATATCTCTGATGATGAAAGGTTAATCTCGCTCCTGCTTTTTGTCATTAGTTCAATCAGAGAGGAATGTAACACTGTGTTCACTCCGACGTCCCTTGGTGACCCCGGCCTTATTCGGAGATCACGTCGATGGTTTCCCTCGCTGTCTGCTTAACTGATATTGATTAGATTAGCCTCTCATATTTACACACACACACACACACACTGACCCCATTAGCAGGTCATGGGAGGACGCCATGGAGAGGCGAACCGTGTCGCGTTATCTGGTAGTTAAAACATCTCGCAGAGAAAACATTCCTATCAAACCCTTTCCTCTGTGGATAACCTCCAGAATCTTAGGGTAGGAAGTTCCTCATGTGGTTTAGACGTTTCTCCTAAAGGTCTAATCTCTGTCAACAAAACCTCAAACTCACCTCGCAGCCATTTAGCTTGACGAGTAAAGCCTTGGAGTCGGGAGAGCTTTGATTTAAGGTGATTATTTATAAACGGGGATTGAAGTAACAGCGATTTAGAAAAGATCATATTAAACAGTTAGGAACAGTAGCTATACAGTAGTAGAGGCGGGACTTAGTTGTAGGTTTGTAGATTCCATTTGTTTCCATCCTGAAAAAAAACAACCTGTCATTACTTTTTTTTTCCTAATAGTTTCAAGGCTAATTGGCACTTTTTTTTAATGACATTTGACCCCAAAACCACGTCCACAGACCGTGGTATTGACATTGTAATGAAATAATGACGGGATCAGGAACGATGGCGATCGGGTCACGAGTGAAAGATCAGTGCTGCTTGCAGCTCACAAGGCCGGATCAAAGCCATGCGGTTTCATAAATAATGAGCTTCAAACTTTCGCCTCTGCTCTTGATGATAAACCTCTTGTTTCGACAGCATGTCCTTAGATGGACTCCAGTCTTCTTTCTCTATCGCTGTCAAACATGAAGAGCTTTCCCAAGGACAAACCAAATATCAAAGACCGCAAGCAAGAACATGCTGGAACCTTCCGATTTAACTCGGATCTGTTATGAAATTTGGCAAAAAGTCAACTCGGAGTGCAATATTAATAATATACATATATATTTAATATAGTTAACATTTTTTTAAAAAAGTACTTTTTAAATTTTTCTTTGCTCATAAATAGTTAATTTTAAAGCAGAAAAAATGACACATTTTTAATGAACTTATTTATCTTTGAATCAATAAATTATAACCATGTATTTGATTTAATTGGTCAAATCATCCTGGTAAATTAAAAAAAAAAAAAAAAAAACATATTAGAGTCATGGCTTTAATTGATGGATGTTTTGTCATATCCGGTGAAAATTTAGTAAAAAATAAAGTAAAAAACTATAGATTGTAAATTAATTTGGCTAAATATCGCTTGACCATTCTACATATATAAGGTGTCTTGTGACATCACAATGTTGTTTATCTTAATTGGTAGGAAATCAACCTCGTGAGTTAATTGTGCTGGAAAAATCAAAGGAAAATATTTTTTTTTGACATATTGGTGTGATGCTGATTTATTTTCACTGTATAAGTTCCTATTGATTTAAGAATGAGAATTTTTTTTTTTTTATCCATTTATTGTTGCATTTAATGTTGCAGGATAATCTGTGAAACAAATCTCCTGATTTCACTAAATATCTAAAAACCAAATTAGTCCATGACCCTTGATCCTTCATTTATCACACTTAAAAAACTTGCACAATTAACTAGAGTTAATCTTGCTACAAGAAAAAAAAAGTGGAAAGGTGGAAAACAAGTGCTGACACCGGAGACTCCTTCCAAAAAATGTTAACAATAATGTTAGTTTCCTTACAGAAAACGTCGGCATGACAACAAGGATGCATTTCTCCTTATTTATTAACCCTTTTTTTTTTTTTTTTAAAAATCCATTTATTATTACGCTTCTATTACTCTAATATCTTGGCAAATCTCTTTTTCTTTCCATCTATCTCTCTATATTTGACTTGTTAGAATTGGAAATTCTTCTCTCAATCTGTTTCATTTCCAGAGAGAAGCAGCATTATTCACTAACTGTTTTGTTTGACCAAAACCATATGATGATCTTCTTGTTTTTCATTTTTATTTCAACACCTTTTTTTTTGGAACAGACTTTGTTTTGGGAATTTGATACCTTTCGAGAAATATAACTCGATCTTTTATCGAGCAGTGAAAACATTCGTTTTTACACGTACCTCATGTGCGTCTGAACGTCTGCTCGTTGTCTGTCTGAATTTATCTTGTGTTCACAGTTTAACCCTCAAATAAAAGCTAGAGGGTTAAACATTTTGCCCCCTAAATCATTCACATTCTGAGTAAACGGGCTTATGAGAACGCATCCCTTAAATGTGACTCGTCAGATTATTTATGTATCGCTCATCCGGGGTCGACGGGGTCGAGTCTCGCTTGGCCGACAGGAATCCTTCCTGCGGTTGTTCTTTTGACATTTCCTGCAACAATCTGGACGGTTTTTTTTGTTGTTGTGCCTATACCCCTTTAATTAATTCTTCTCTCCTCTCATGAATATCAAATCGGTGACCCGTCATCTCCGTACCTTAACCTCCCCATTGCTCAGAATCTCATAGCTGGCCTCCTCATGAATATACCATCAGTCCGAGCCATCAGAGCAAATGCATCACGCCGGATTCACCGCCATGTGACATTAAAATCTCACTCTGTATTTGCATGAATCAAAATTTGATTTGCGATGACATGAGGAATTTCCCAAACAAATAAATAAATAAAAGTAATAACATAAGTAAATGAATAAGTAAATAAACAAACAAGTAAATGAATAAATAAATAAATAAATTGATTCTCACATGGGGGGCACGGTGGCTTGGTGGTTAGCACGTTTGCCTCACACCTCCAGGGTTGGGGGTTCGCCTCTGCCGTGTATGTGTGTGGAGTTTGCATGTTCTCCCCGTGCCTTGGGGGTTTCCTCCGGGTGCTCCGGTTTCCTCCCCCAGTCCAAAGACATGCATGGTAGGTTGATTGGCATCTCTAAATTGTCCGTAGTGTGTGATTGTGTGAGTGAATGAGAGTGTGTGTGTGTGTGCGTGCCCTGCGATGGGTTGGCACTCCGTCCAGGGTGTATCCTGCCTTGATGCCCAATGACGCCTGAGATAGGCACAGGCTCCCCGTGACCCGAGTGTAGTTCGGATAAGCGGCAGAATGAATGATTCTCACATACTTAGCAATTGAGCAACAGTTTAGTCCTGTTTGTGTATCCTAGAAGTCAAAAAATCAGTCAGAAGTGTACAGTTTATATAAAAAAAAAAGTCTGCGCTTAATCCTGGGTTATCGTCATTGTAAACTCCGCTTTAAACCCAGGTAGAGGAACCTTTCACACTGATTTAGAATCAGGGTTAGCACTGCTTTTTACCCAGGGGTTATGAAGCACTGTATAAAACGCAATGTGGTAGCTTAGTGGTTAAGGTGTTGGACTCTTGATTGTATGAGTTCAAATCCCAGGTCCATCAACATGACACCTCTGGACCTCTGGAGCAAGGCCCTTAACCCTCAATTGTATGAATAACTGTGTCTGCCAAATGCTAGGAATGAATGAAACCATGCACTGTTCACATGTTATGACTTAGCATCACTTAGTAACAGGCAGACAATCAGAAAGTGAACAGGATACAGTGAATGTGATATCATATCACAGAAATTGTAGCTTTGTTTTTTTTTCTGAAGGTTTCAGGAGGTTTAAAACAGTCAATGAGGATTTATATAGTAATGTTTGTTCCTTGCTGATGTGAAAACGGCTGTGTGCCATATTTTTATCCAGTCACGAACATTAAAAAGGCTTTAGGAAAGGGAGTTTAGGAACATGCTGTGAGGAGCTTCAGATTATGAAGAGCCAGGATTAACTGTTAATCCCAGGTGAAGTGTGAAAAGTGTGACGAGAAAACCCAGGATAACATTTTAGTCCGAGTTTAGAATGATTTTTAAGATAAATAAAAAGTTTTAAAGTATGAAGTGAAGTCATGAAAGCAAACACACACACACACACACAAAATATTTTTCAAATTTACCAGAAAGGAGTAAAAAAAAAAAAAAAAAAAAAAAAAAAAAATGTTGTTAAAAAATGTACATTTTAAATAAATAATAAATAAATTATTAAATCTAAATAAATAAATATTAAATCATGAAATTATTTCATTATGAAATTAATCATAGCTAAATTATGATTAAATAATGAGTCCAATTTTTCAAAAATAAAAATAAATAAATAAATAAAATTAAAAAGCACAGAAATGAAAATCCAATTTCTAGACAAACCCCTCTTTTCAGCAAGCAGAAAATATCAAGATTATCTTAATGCTTCTGGTGCTAACACCAGAATATTTCACAGATCGTCGGATACGATGCTTATTCTAAACCAGAAGCAGCCTTTCCGCCCTCACATGCAGCACGTTAAGCGCAGCGTATACATCTGACATCCAAGTCAAAGGAATCCACGACCCGTATAATATTATTAGAAAAAAATCTAATTATAATCCTCCAACTTCTGCCAATCAGAAAACCTCTCAAGAGCTCGGACGTCCCCCCTGAATCAGAATCCGTCAGGTTATTATAACAAGGAGTCTGTTTTAATCCTTTTCATCAGAATTTTAATCATGTTTCTGTGTCTGCTTTTAATACACCTTTTATTATGTGCAATCAAACTGAACATTTTCGTGATTTCTTCTTCCTTTGGCTTATTAATCATGAAAAAAGACTACATCCACTTTATAAAAAGTAAAAAGTCTTTAACAATGTTTTACAAAATGCTGTTTGAGAGCTATTTTGGTGTCAGAAATTTCATGGAATTATGCGATCGCAGAAATTTCAGCGAAATCAAGCAATTTTTAAAAAAATAAATGATCTAGTTTTGGTCCAAGATGTAACACTAATTCCTTCCATTTGCATCAAACATGAGTACAGCTCTCATAAAGTCCTTTTCCCCCCCAAAAAAAGCATTAAAAATTGAAAATGTTGAAAAAAGCCACAAACATTTTTATTCGCAACGATAAGAAAAAAAAAAACTTCCTGGAGCGACTGATGCAGTATGTCGACGTAGAAGCTAGCCTAAAGGTGCTAGCCTACTAGGTGTGTTAGAGATAGAAAGAAGAAAGAAAGAAGCAAACCCAAGCATCCTGAAGTGTTTTTATTATAAAAAAATAAGTTACAATAAAATAGCTTAGCTAATTATTTTTATAACACTGGTTTCCAGCCTCTCTTTTTTTTTAATGAATATATTTATCATAATTTTTTCCTTTTTTTTTTCTTTTCAATGTTTTTTCCTTTTTTATTATTTATATATATATTATAATATATATTTATTAATTAATCAAATTATTTTATTAATTAAAAATTATTTTAAAAATTAAAATGCATCAAACCCTGCCCGAAATATATTTTTTTAAAGCATACTTGAAAGTATTTTCTCTTTTTTTTTTTTTTAAATAAAAAAAATTCATTAATACACCCTTTTTTTTTTTTTTTTTTCTCAACAGATTTTTTTCCCTCCCCCACTATCCAGACATAATATTTCACACTTTGGTAAAAACATAGATTTTAAATATTGACCTTTTTATCATAACAAGCGTGAAACACAACACAGTAATATTTGAAGTAGTGCCAACTGTTGTGTCTGTTGAACTCTGTGTTGATAGTGAAGATGTTCGCAAGGTTTATTAGCATAGCTTTTTTTTTTTTTTTTTTTTTTTTTATTTTTAGTGGTG
>JAUCMX010000030.1:5506280-5698780 GCA_033459395.1 Hemibagrus guttatus | reverse complement strand
AGTTCAGATAAGCGGTAGACAATGAATGATCCTTATTATACTGTAAGTCCTGTTTCTGTTGTTACTATGGAAACTGTACGCACTTTAATATAAGTCCATGAGCCGCTGTTATAGAAAACTAATCAAGGTTCAGTGTGGAAGCAACGCCACACTAAACCTCAAGACAATTTGAAAAATCATCCACATTTATAACACATTCAACAAGTTAACGATTTGGCAGTCATTTACCAACAAAAGGAAAACAAGCATTTTGTCCTAATTAAACAACTTCTACATGTCGGATGTTGACTTTCAGCAAAACAAAGCTGTTGGAATTCTCGCTGATCTAAGCCGGCGGTTTGAGCCTCACTTGCTGACTGGCTCCAGCGAGCCTTGCGCTGTTCCGTATACACAGCTCATTTATTTTTGTTATTGCCCCTCGTACAATAGCACAACACCAGATATGTGTTTCATTAGGTTCTGTTCTGACAGGCAGAGTGTAAATGCACGTGTTCCCAGTTTGAGAACTCGGAGCTGGAACGATGTTCCTTCGTCTAATCTGTTGTGACGCTAACAACGGCGCACGGAACTAGAAAACAAACCTCTGAGGAAAAACAGCCGAGAGAGAGAGATTTCATTTTTAATAATACTTTTATTTAAGGAGAGAGAGAAGAAGAAGAAGAGAGAGAGAGAGTGAAGGAGAGAGAGAAAGTGAGAGAGAGAGGTTTGATTTTTAACAGTACTTTTATTTAAGCAGAGAGGAAAAATGAGAGAGATAGAGGGAAAAAAAGAGAGAGAGAGAGTTAGAGAAAAAGAAAGTGGGAGAGAGAGAGAGAGAGAGAGAGAGAGCCAGTAAACAAGTCGACGAGGGCAATCGCGTGACACTTTCCCATTAAAAACAATGAAACTCCAGCGTCTGTAGCGCAAGAGTCCGTGTGGTGCCCATGACCCCTCCTTGACCCCTTGGAGAGGAGATAAAAAAAAAACTCAACCCATTTCTCTATTCACCTCTATTTCTCTTTTCATGCCTCTGCACTTCTCTAGGGCGAGTAATGATATTGGTTTCTCTCATGGAGGCCTCTGAGAATCTGCCCAGTCTTTTGTCGCAGAGGAGATGGAGGGATCCTCTTGCTCTCTCTGAGGGAACAGATGAAGAGAAGAGCCCTCATCCGTAGCCACCTTCACTCTGTAGGGAACAAAGAGACCTTCAAGCGAGAAAACCTCCACGTTTTTTTTTTTTTTCTTTCTCTCTCTGCTCTCCCGGTGGTGTCTGGACAGAAAATATTTTGGAGCAAGCCTCTTGAATTGGAAGAAAAGGTTTTGTACTCTTCCAGCCTCGTCAACTGTTCATTAATCCTCTCATTACCAGGCACTTGAAAGACTATTGCACTGGAGTTTATCTTCTATACTCAGCCCTTCAATCACAAGAGTTTTGTTGTGTACTGCGCACAGCCGCTTGAACATCTAGCACACTGATTTTTAATTAAACTCATCGGTTTTACTCGACTTCACATGAATATGGATGTTATGACTCGTCTGAACGATCGTGTATTTATATATTGTATCAGGGGGTGCCAATATTTACGGTTTAAGCCTTAGCTTGCGTTTAGTCTAAACTGAGAACAAAATCCACCAAATATAACCATTAATAAAATTAACCGCTAACAATGAGCAGCTACTTTAATTAGTTTCAGAGCTCCGCCCACTTTTTTTTTATTGGAAAATAATTGAGGATTCACCGAAGGGGAAAGGATGGGGTCCAGCAAAAATAAACTCTACTGACTTAACCGCTAACAATAAGCAGCTACTTTAATTAGTTTCATAGCTCCAACTACTTTGTTTTTGTTGGAAAATAATTGACGTCCCCTGTCCTTTCCCCTTCGGTGAATTCTCGAAGTTTTTTTTAGGGAAACCTACTTTCTATTCATGCTAAATTTATCTATCAGGGGAACCTTGTACTTGCTGGCCAATAAAAAACAAGTGGGCAGAGCTGTGAAAGGAAAAAGGAGTAGCTGCTTATTGTTAGCAGTTGTGTTCGATTTTCTGAAACTAGGAGTTTTGCTGTGGCTACAAAAATACGTAACGTCTTTGGTCTCAAGTTGAAATCTTGGGTGCAGGTGCAAACAGCTACAAATACACTAGCAGAAATGTAGATATGCAAACAAAATGTAGTGTTGAGAAAGAAAGAAAGAAAAATATCCTCAAGACCGTATACTAAAGGGGTCTCTGGACAGCAATGGTGGATGATGTAAACTACGTGTTGTAACAGGTCTACAAGCACAAGTGATGAATTTAAAGATTATTTTGTTTATTATCGTCTCGCACAATGTGTTAAAATAATAATAATTTAAAAAGAAGACAGCGAGGTAGTGAAACTAGCTTTGCTTTCGCTTGGTGCACATCTGGTACCTGAATGTTGTTTTTTTTTTTTAAAAAATGTTTTCTTTTGCTGCTTTTTCAGTTCTTACACTCAGCATTACATCATCTATACTAGATGTCCAAGTTCCCGAGCTGCTTTATGCGAGTCTGTGTGCTGTCCGCTATACAGCTATAGAGTAACCTACATACATTTGTGTATTAAACATAAGCAGAGCAGGCCAAGCCTCATGAAAGGTTGATTAAATACTTCAGACCTGGAGGAAAAAAAAAAAAAAGCCTGGCTTTCTTGCACTCTCGCTCTGAGACTAACCGTCTCTTTGACCTCGACCCGTTTCCTCCGTTGCGTAACGTGCCACAGTGTAATTGCGGCTGGCAGGGCACACTGGAGAAGCGGGCTAATTTAGCAGCCACGTTAGCACAGACGTGACACGGCTAAAGTGAGCCAAATAGGGCAGTGAAGAAGCACGACTCCGTCTGTTCCTGATGGGAGATCGCACAAAAATATACATAGACGCAGGTGTAAATACTCGAGCTTAAAACGCACTCATCCGAGCAGCTGAGCGGGGGAAAAAAAAAACAGATTTTTATTATCATTAGCATATTAGCTTTCACCTGCGCTTTGTGCTTAGGTTTCACTCACAAAATGTAATATATTAGTGACATTAGCATCCCTTTACACTGAGCCAGCTACCTAAACACTAGCATTGCGCATAGCTTAGTCGTCAGCTTATAATTAATATGATAATGTTTACAGAACATTGACTAGCTTGCAGTGGTTGATTTTAATTTCTCTGTATCATTATCCTAGCTTGTGAGAAATATTAGCTCCCAGCTAACATGCTACAACTAGATCTAAGATCAGTTAGTTTGCTAGTAACCAGAGTTTTCGTTATTACTAGAAATCTTACAATATAACAATAAAATGTTGCCTGTGGTGAAAAAAAAAAATTGCTAGTCATGATCTGCTAGTCATGTTTGTCTGCAGGTTCGTTAATTATTAAGCTAACATTGCAGTGTTTCGGTAGTTGGAAATGGAGGAAGCTACTATATCGTGTATATGCTTAGCATAGGAGACAGTAAAGCCTACCAGATTAAATTTTGGACACTTAGTGAGGCGGAAATATCTAAATAGTCTGTAGCTCTTGAAATTGCAGCGTTTGTTTACTGTATTTAAGTTTTCTGTACACAAAATCTGTACACATTCATTTTGGATGGATAGCAGTTAGCAAAAGCGTTGTAAAAGGAGGGAAATTGTTATTGAAGCTTTTACTAGCTAAACTTTTGCTCAGTTATGCTCAAAGTAAAGCTAGCTGTCTAGCTAGCTAGGCATTTGCGGTAAAATATGAAGCAATCTGAGGGAGTAACTGCTCTACAGCATGAATATACAGACTAGCAGTTAAACACACAATAAAATGGAAGTTGCTTAAGTTCCTGCGGTTTGTAATGTTACCTATAATATCTTCTTCAAGGGTTTATGTATTCAGCGTCTCCAGCAGTCACTTCCATGACCATTACGTGTTCTTTTCCACAGAACTAAAATTGCTCACTGCACTTATTTTGGGCCCAGTCTAAGAATAATGTTTATATAACCACTACTTGGCACACAGGGAAAGATCCGGTCTTTGAAAACAATCTAAAAAAAAAAAAAAAGTGGCAAACATCTTGGAGCTGGGAGTTCATGAATAAAACATGGCTCAATAATGGGGTGTTATAGAGTGGGAGAGCAAGAGTGAGAGACACGGAAGGAGATATTAACTGTTTGTGTGGAGGAGCTCCAGCGTCGAGAGATCTAATGAAGACATTCTGCCGAGACGCAGGCAGAAACTTAACATGGTTCTGGAAGCTCGTGGACACGAGAGACTGTCTACATCACCTTATTAAATATTTTAGATTTCAACTTCCACTCCCACCGCTGCAGGTCCTTCCTTTCTTTCTTTCTCTCTTTCTTTTTTTGCCATTTATTTTCTCGTTCTGTTTGATCTGAGGATAGATATTCTCATGCCGATTTATTTATTATGGTCTTCTGCACACTATCCATTATCGCTACTATTATTGTAGTCAATAAAACGTGGCTGAGTTTCACTCTATCTCCAAGAAAATGGTTTACTCTGATGACTCATACCTCAGACTGGGAGCTTATACACTGAGGCTATTTCTGTTTATTGCTTTTATAATTCATTGGTGCTGATATTTTATTCCACATGTACAGTATGGATGCATGTTATATTATCCTCATATATGGATATAAGTATTTTTTTTCTATTTTTACAGTATGTATATTACATCATTCTCATATATGTATATATATATGTATATATATGTGTGTATATATATATGTGTATATATGTATATGTATGTGTATATATATGTATGTGTATATATATGTATATATATGTATATATATATATATATATATATATATATATGTATATGTATATGTATATGTATATGTATATATATATATATATATATATATATATATATATATATATATATATATATATATATATATATGTATATACACACACACACACACACACACACACACTTTTTAAAAAAAAAATAAAAATGCAATTTAATGGACTGGTATTTCCACCGTTACCACCACTTTTGTCCAGTTTTTTTGTCCAGTTGCCAAGGTTCACTGTAGTCTCAAGCTGCATCTCAATTGATGTAATATACTACACACTATGCACTATGTACTCTAGAGTCTAGTGTATGAATGTTAGAAGGGTCATATCATCTCAAGCAGAGTATTAACTTGAGTTTGTTTACTAACTGGAAGTTTCCCAGTCGATGGTGGATGGCAGCGCTAGTACATAGTGCACTGAAATTTTTCGTAAGACATTTTGAACATGTAGAGGCACTGGCCATCTTGGAAATTTTTTCTCATCCAACGTCTGCTAGCCCTGCCCCTTTTCTGCTACGAAGGCAACCTTTAGTGCATTAAGTGTCCAACACTTTTTTTTTTTTTTTTTTTGCTCAAAATAAGTACATCATGCAGTCTGTCACCTTCAGTGTTTGATACGTTGTACATTCTGAGATGCTTTTCTGCCAACCTCGGATGTAAAGAGTGATTATTTGCATGATTTCAGCCTTTTTGCTGGCTTTATTTAGAGTATCTATTTGAACCAATTCTCTGGACTAAATGACTGTTACTTATATCTTTGTCAACCTTCAACCCGAATCTTTTCAGACAGCAGCTGAGTGTGTGTCACATCGCCACCTTTCACACTCTCAAGAGCAAATAACTTCCCACAAATTAGCCTGGCACATCTTTCCTCAGAAAAGCTCTATTATCTTTCTTCCTATATAGAAGAACACTAGCATTTTTCCTGTCACACATTCACATGGATAGAATAAGAATGGATGGGTGTCTCATTAATCTAATGACTAACCGCCCTTTATAATGAACATTATGGGTCATGATGGATGATGGAGAGAGAGTTGTAACTCTGATGCGCTGCTTAGGATTTATGGTGGACTGTGTTAGTAATCATTCACCAATGGAAGAAAAGTGAAACCGTAGAAATATGGACTGAAATGAAAAGGTACAGTTGGCTGTTAAGATCTTTTGAGCAAAATATAAATGATATTTTATTGTCCAAGAGTACTCTTTTTATGGGAGGGGTGGTATTCTCTCTCTCTCTCTCTCTCTCTCTCTCTCTCTCTCTCTCTCTCTCTCTCTCTCTCTCTCTCTCTCTCTCTCTCTCCCCTGTCAATCACAGCAAGACTACTGTAGCATATCACTGTGAGCTTAAATTTGTGGAAGAGGGCAGACAGCCTCCATGTGAGGCAGGTGAGGATGCTAGCACATGTCCTTCAAGAAGCACAGGTTTCCCTTCACCCTCCCTAACTGATAGCTGTAGTACGATATGAGAGCTGGATAGCAGCTGGGACCAACACCAGGCCTTTCTGGTTAAGATTGGACACTATGATCTAGAAACATAAAGGGTTGTTCCTGGTAAGATTGGAAACCACAATCTAGAAGCATAAAGCAGTGTTGCTGGTGAGATTGGAAACTCTGATATAGAAGCATAAAGGGCTGTTGCAGGTAAGATTGGACACTGATCTAGAAGCATAAAGGGTTGCTGTTAATGCGATTGGATATTCTGATCTAGAAGTATAAAGCAGTGTTGTTGATGAGATTGGAAACTTTGATCTTGAAGCCTAAAAGGTTGTTGTTGATGAGATTGGACACTCCTTGATCTAGAAGCATTAAGGGCTGCTGTTGATGAGATTGGACATTCTGATCCAGAAGCCTAAAGGGTTGATACTGATGATATTGGACAGCCCTAATTGAGTACCATAAAGGGTTGTTGCTGGTGAGATTGGACACACTGATCTAGAAGCCTAAAGGGTTGTTGTTGATGAGATTGGACACTGATCTAGAACCATAAATTGGTGTTGCTGATAAGATTAGACACTCATTGATCTAGAAGCATAAAGGACTGTTGCTGATGAGATTAGAAACTTTGATCTTGAAGCCTAAAGTTGTGTTGCTGATGAGATTGGACACTCCTTGATCTAGAAGCATAAAGTGTTGATACTGAGGATATTGGACACACCTGGCGGAGTACCATAAAGGGTTGTTGCTGGTGAGATTGGACACACTGATCTAGAAGCATAAAGGGATGTCATTGATGAGATTATACACTTTGATCTTGAAGCATGAAGGGTTGTTAATGAGATCGGACACTCTGAGAAGCATAATTGGTTGTTGTTGTTGATAAGATAAGACACTCCTTGATCTAGTAGCATAAATGTTTGTTAGTGAGATTGGACTCTGATCTAAAAGCATAAAGTGATCTAGAAGCACAAAGGGTTGTTCCAGGTCAGATTGAATACCGCAATCTAGAAACATAAAGTGGTGTTGCTGATAAGATAGGTCACACCCCTGATTGAGTACAAGCATAAAGGGTTGCTACTGGTGAGATTGGACAGTGTGATCTAGAAGCCTAAAGGGTTTCTGTTGATGAGATTGGACACACTTGTCTAGAACCCTAAAGAGTTGCTGTTAATGAGATTGGACACAATGATCTAGAAGCTTAAAGGTTTGTTGTTGATAAGATTGGACACCTCTTGATCTAGAAGCATAAAGGGTTGATGCTGATGATATTGGACACCCCTCATCAAGTACCATAAAGGGCTGTTGCAGGTAAGCTTGGACACTCTGATCTAGAAGCATAAAGGGTTGTTGCAGGTAAAATTGGACACCCCTGATCTTGAAGTCTAAAGAGTTGTTGTTGATTAGATTGGACACTCCTGATCTAAACCATCAAATAAAAGATTGGACACACCTGATCTAGATGGAAACTACTCCCCCCCACCCCCCCCCCACACACACACAATGCACCAGAACTTTCATTAAGACATACTCATAGTATGTGGACTACCTCGCCCCCCCTGTTTTCAATAGCGGACAGATTCCCCAAACCTTGCAGTCTAAAGTCCATGTGTTGAACCGAAGTAGGTATTATGTTGAATAATGAACCTTCCATCATTTGTATATTTCTTTAGTTGGGCTTTAGCATAGCAGACCTGCCCTGGTGAAAGGTTGATTAAGTACTAGAATGAACTCTTTCGCTGAAATCCACTCCCACCTGCTTCCTTCCTGCTTCGCTCTGTGCTTTAACTGATGACCACTTTGCAAGAGCTACATAAATAACTGGGCCAATAACTTTTTCTAGCCAACGAAACGAAAGGCAAAAAGACGACGATCGCTATAATAATGAACAAAAGTCGGAATCGAGCAATAAACTTTTTCTCCGTGCGCTGATCGGGTGCAACACGGCCCATCTGCCGTCAACATGTCCTCTTATTTATTTCCACACCTCTGTTTTTCATCAGTGGGTTTAAATATGTGGTATATTTCCCCAGGGAGGAGTTCCACATGGTGAGACGTGTACTATATCCTTTTAATATAACTGTCTGTCTTTCTGTCTGAACTTCCAGCTTTATTGTGGGATCAGCTCTGACGTTTATTTGTCCTGTTTAATCACATTAATGGGTTTTTGTTTATTCTATAAATAAATAAATAAATACCAGCCAAAAGAATGTCATTATGAGTCACAGATTTAGAGCGCTGACTGTTAAAATCGGGGCGATTTTTACCCAAGATTTGTAAATCATCCGGATTAAATAAACAAATGTTTTGTTCTAGCTATGAAAAATTACGTTTGTGAAAAAAAAAAAAAAAAACTCCGAAAATCTTGACTTTGACGTATAATTTGATCAAATGTGTGTAATATAATACGAGGGAAGGTGTTAACGTTAGCATAACTTTTCTGGATTCTGATTGGTTAGAATGTCAATGATTCACTATAACAACAGCTCCACTTAAACAAGTGTTAAAAAGTGTTTAAAAAGTCACGGTGTGTTGCACAGTTTGTCCTTTTTTTTTTGTTGTATTTTAAGAGAAAGGCATCAGGTTTCACATTAGCTCACATCTTCCAGAGAAATTTGTATAAATAATTTTTTTTTTTTGCCTCATTTTTTCCCCTTCATGTTGTTCTCTGAGGAAATGCTTCAGCATTTAAAAAAAAAAGAAATAAATAAAATAAACAACCAACAGACGATCTTTCCCTTTTATTTTCGTCGCCCACTCTTTCTGAATCAAATAACCGAGAAAGCCACGCTGACATGTTCCTCCAGACATCAGAGTTTGTGAAAAAGCGGACAATTCTAGGAAAACAAATCTAATTAGAAAAGACAGAATTCCCATCATGCTTTGCTCATGTTTGTTCATTTCATTATGTAGAGGAAGTCATGAGCCACATTCGTGCTCTGTTTCAGAAGCTGACAGAAAGGGCTGCAGGCCTCATTTGGTTTGCAATTTTAAAGGTAAACGATATTTTAATGACTCAATTAAGTTGTGTAACAAGAGCAATGGCGGTGTAAGTTCAGGCGGTGACTAATCACAGGGTGAAAGTGTGCAGCATGGAGGGGGGAAAAAAAGTCTAAAAAGGTGTAACTCTGGTGGGATGTCGTGTAAATAAATGAACGGATCTTTAGAAGCTTTCTTCATTTCTATCTTCTCATAAGACATACCTACCTTGCGAAAACGCTGTCAAAGTCCACAGATGTTCGTGCGTTAAATTAAAAAAAGAAAAAACGTACAAAGCACAATCAGAAGTACAGCTTCATCTTCTCATCTCAGCTAAAGACCATCAAAGAGACTGACGCAAAGCTATAAATCATACCGTTAATGCTGCGTTCACACATGCAGGTCGTTCTCGATGAGAGATATGCCGAGTTCCAGATGTGGGCGTGTCCATATCAGAGATTTGATGCAAATATGGAGCGACGTGGATTTGGCGCAGCGACTTCCAGTGGTAGTTTACCCACTGATAAATGCTGTTACTATGGCAACCAGAAGTAGAGACGCCTCCCGGCAACTTCAGAGTGCAGCGACTGGGGACGTCCATTGATAAAAGTTGATGTAGAATTTTACAAAATCTAAGTTAATTTGTTCGTGTGTGATAATTAAGTAGTTTTAAAATGTGTGTACTTTTGTGTTTTTATTTATTTATTTATTTTATTTTCATTTTTCATTTAAATTTTTTTTCGGCACTTCAGTTCCTCTGGTGTGCTGAATCTGGAAACACACTTTTCAAATACTGTGTGTGTGTGTGTGTGTGTGTGTCTTACAGTTCTAGCTAAAGTTATGATTCTAGTTTGCTCTTAAAAGCTTTCAGTTCCTCCCAAGTCATGCCTTCTCTAACACAGTAGGTAGAGTGAAACCTAAGAGGCCATTTATAGCAGTAATAAGTGTTCAAACCAAAAACATTGCTTCATTCTATTAGACCTGTCGACTCCGCTCACTTCCAACATCGCTCCTGCGCTGTTGAGACATTAATTCAGTCGCTACGTGCTGTCATTACCGGCGTACCCGAGAACTGAAATGCGTATGATGAATAGACAAAATGTGAACATTTTAATCAGTGATTGAGCTGGTGGAAATAGAAGAATGGCGTGGGAGAGAGGTTATGGCAGAACGCTGTATTGTGTATAGATAAATACGCTATACAAATCTGATAGCGTGAGTGAAAGAGCGTTTCCGCGAGCCAGTCGTCTGGCAGCCGATTTAAGTCGGAGAAACGAGGTAAAGGTAAGACGTGTCACAGCTTTGTGATGGAGAAGGCAAGCGAGAGAGACGTGAGGGAAGAATGAGAGTGTAAAGAACAACAGTTTATTCATGCGTGAAAGAGCGCGTGTTGCATGAATTTGCTTGCCTGATGCACACTATATGATGCAATTTGGGTGAAATTCGAGGCAGTTTCATAGGAGGTGTTCGGTTGACAGGGCCAGGCGCCGAGAAGCTGTCTCAACTCATCGGACAACTAAGACATGACACTGGTGCTTAAAAGATGGACGGGTGAACCTGCGTTTTAATACGTGGTGCGAAACTTACGATATGTAAAACAAAAATTCCATTCATATTTACATGGGAAAGTACTCATGTTGATTTTCTCTTGATTCAGATTATGCAAATAAGGTTGACATTTATTTTATTTTATTTATTTTTTTTTTTTTTGAGGAAAAGAAACAGGCTAGACCAAGAACTTGCATTTACAAGACAAAAAAATCAGGGAGCAAAAAAAAAAAAAAAAAAAAAATAATAATAATAATAATAATAATAATAATAATAATAATAATAATAATAATAGAGAATTTTAAAAAAAAAAAAAAACAGGGATAGAAAATACAGACCGAAGATGAAAGTATGCTGCTAAACATAATATGGCATATAACATAAGCATAAAGCAATTTAGCTTTAATCTGGAAATTAAAAGAAGAGATTTAGCAGCACCAAAATGAAAGAAAAGATGTTTTGCAAGAAATTCTCAAGAATTGTCAAAAATGGAGGGTTGAAAGCTTAAGTTCAAGTGTGATTTTTAGATATATTTAATATATTTTAAAATAAATACATTTTAAAAAGTATTGTATACATTTTTTTAGCAAAAAATAAAGGAAAAATTCAATTTAAAATGTCAGCCAAAAAGTATCTACAACAAGTAAATGCAAACGTTTAAATCGAATTAAAAAGCAAAAAATATAAAATTGTAAGTAAATGGTAAACAAAATAAAGGAATAATAATAAAAAAAAAACTGGTGAAAAAAAGGACAAAATTAAAAAAAATGTATGCCAAATACTGAGAGAGAATTAATTCCAAAATAAAGTCAAAATAAAATAAAAGTAATTAAAGTAAAACCTAAGTGAAAAAAAGAAAAAAGGAAAAAAAAAAAGAAAAGTAAGAAATGATTGATTTTGTAATGAATTTTATCAGATTCACAGACCGCTTAAAATTCCAACCTTAGATGTTAGCATCATGTGCTGAACAGGTCCATAGATTTCAATTTAAATCATCAAGTTATTATATCTTAAATAAGATAAGATAAAGCTCAGATTATTGGGATAAAGGCTTTCAGGATGCTTTTGTTTTTCTTGTTTTATTTCCTCAATCCAGAAACTTTGTGGCACCTAAAAACCCTGACCTCACCAGTCCATCCAGTTAAAAAGGCTCTTTTCCAGCAATTAATAAATAATCCCTGGCTCTTTTTTGTAAAATTAAGTCCCAAGTCAGGAGACAAAGCCACGTTTCGTATTATTTAAGAAAGTGGAGATAGCCGTGTAGTGAAACTAGTCATTTGCTGCTCGTATTGAAACACAGCCAACATTTAATTTAAATGCAACAATCAGTTTGAGTGATAATTAGGCGAGCCTGGAGGTTAATTTGCGGTGGACTAGCCAGCTGTGGTTTGTTGCACCTCCATCTGTGAGCTTCACCCAACATTCTGTACGTCACCGTTTTCTTGTTTTTGTTGTTAAACCCTTCTGTAATTAATGTTGAACTACATTAGGAGAAACTTCCAAACTAGTTTTTAGGTAAAATAATGTTGTTCCCAGTGAGGAAGACTCGAGTCAAGGACACTAAAGTGGATAAAGATAAATTTTAGTTTAAGTCTTGAGGCAGAGGCAGGAATTAAACCCCCAACCCCAAAGCTGCCCCACTGTGACCCCTTAAAAAGTAACGTACAAAACAAAGTTTTTAAGGATGTAAGGAAATTTAAAGGAAAGTTAAAAAGTCAAAAAATAGGAAGAATAAAGGATCAAGTGAGTAAATAAAAAAGTTTAAAAATAATAAAAAAGCAAACAAAAGTAAGTAAAAATTTAACAAAAATAAAAAGAGAAAAAGTACAACATTAAAAACGTAAGTCAGACTGTAAGAAAGAATTGAATATAAAAGGGAAAGGAAAAGAAATACAAAAGTATAATTTTAAGTACAAAAGGTGATAAAAAGGGGAACAAGTAAGTAAAAAGTGAATGTAAAATGTTAAAAAGAATTTAAAAAACGAGTGTGACAGTAAACAAAAATACAGCAATTAAAAAGAAGTACAAAATTTCCAAAATGGTAGTGAAAGATTGGGGGAAAAAAAGCAAAATGGCAAAATGTAAGTGAAGTAAAACAAATAAAAAATTAATTAAATAACTGAAAAAAATAATAATTAGGAAGAATATCATTTTTCGAAGAATCATTTGATTTTTAACCAATTACCTTATTTTCATGGGGATTTTGAGTTCCCACTTTAAAGGATAGCAGTATGATGTAGGATATTTGCATTAGGAAATGCTTAGTGCATTTATTTTAGTAGTATAATTTTTATTAGAGAATTATGAAATTAAAGTTGTTGGGGTTTTTTTTTTTTGGTTTTTTTACAGAACTTAAATGCTTGTTTTCAGAAATTTCTCAAAGCGCTGTGCTTCCTCAGGCATGTGCGAACAACTGACTGAATCGCTCTCGAGAGTCGAAGAGCGATTTGACTCTGAATCGACTCGGCTGCAGGAACTGAATCAGTCGGGTCTGAAGCCTCACACTGAGCCAAAAGACAGAGCTGTAGAGCTACAGAAACTCTGTGTTTTATAATCCTGCATTTTTTTATTTTTATTTTTTTTTTCAAAACTTTGTGTTTGGTTTAATAATTAGATGCAGTGTGAAACCAGACGAAGCAAAAGCATCACGTTTGCTGAGATTCTCTCAGAACGAGCTGGTTAATAAGTGTGAAAGGGCCCTTAAAGAGTCTTTTCTCTGACACCTTTACGATTGGGAGTGTATGGATGGAATCGGACGATGTGTGAAATTCCAGACACGCCGTTGCTAATCACGGATGCGAAATGGAGCGATTTGATCTTTCCCGTGCTCCTGATCTCAACTCGTCTTCGCACTACGCCAGCGATGCCTCATCCTCCTGAGCTCCCCATGACGCTTGCTTTTAGATCAAACAATCCTCCATATCAACAACTCTCACGTCTGCGCCGTGGATTTCTTCTCAGAGTCTAATTTTAGCAAAGCTACCTTTTTCACTCTACAGCTTCCCAGCAGGCTTCTTCACTACAGTCAGGTTCCTTGTATTTCTTTGTGGGCTCATCAGAAAAAGGCTAGGGTAACCCCTCTCATGCTCTTTTTTCTCACCTCCTTTTTTTTCCCCTCTTTCGCCCCACAGCCCGAGCTGGTGGAGGCATAATCGTCTCCCAGAGGGCCAGATGAAACACGCTCCCCACCGCTGCCTGTTTACTGACGAGTGTGTTTGAAGTCGAGCTCAAGATGTCTTCATTTCAGCACCAGACGCTCCCGAGCAGCATCTCGGTTCACAAAGGCGGAGAAACGGAGACGTGGGAAGAAAAAAAAAGTGAATAATATTTAAAAAAATCAACCGGTGTTTTATAAATGCCGTAACGAGCGAGCATGTTTTTAAGATTATGCGCAAAATTTTAGAGGTTGAGCTTATCAATAATTCAGCACACAGCTCATTTAATATGCTGTGTTTATCTCTTATTAACACGAGAAAAGAAGATTTATACAGCAAAAGAGATTCAGTGGACTGGCTCGGATCTTTAAACACCTCATTATCATTACCATTTCATTTTTTAAACCAATAGGAGCTAATATAGGAGCTAGTATAGGAGCTAATATCTTGTTTTGTTTTGGTTAAGGATCAGATGTAATGTCACTTCAAAATAGATAAATAAATAAATAAATAGGATCAAATAAAAAATATCTTTAATTAAGTCCATCCAGCTAGCAAAGCAGAAGAACTTAACGCGTTGCGGAATTTCTTCAACTGATTTTTTTTTTTTTTTTTGGAAGGAGCCTCCAGTTTCAGTGCTCTTTTTAATGCGATTTCTCCGTAACGTAAAACAAGACAAGCCGTCTAAATCTGTTTATTTAATTTCTGTTCTCTCTGCGCCGTAGTTCTTCGGGGCATATGAGAACAACTGAATGAATCACACTTTAGAAAGATTCATTTGCAATAAGAAACTGATTCGACTCTGAATCGACTTGGCTGCAGGAAGTGAATCAGTCGTGTCCGAAGCCTCAAACGGAGCCAAAAGACATATAGCTGTAGGGCTACAGAATCTCTGTACTATATAAGTACGTCATCATTTTATTTAGTTCTCTTTAGGGAAAAATTTTGTTATTCTGCATTTGTTTAAACGTGTGATTTTTTTTTATTTTTTTTTTTTATTTGTTTTTGGAAGGAGTCTCCAGTTTCAGTGCTCTTTTTCATTCAATGTTTGTGTAACGTAGAACAAGACAAGCCGCCTTAATCTGTTTTTCCTTCATGTTATTAACCGCGAGAGAAAAAATAAATGAAGAAAAGCTGTTTGTTTATTAGAACTGTGCGTTATAACGTAAGCGCTAACAAGAGCGGCTTATTTTAGAAGGAGAAACGATGTAATAACGTGAGCGTCGTGAGATCTAATAGCTATCGATGGCTTGGCAGTGAAACTGTCGCCAGGTGTCATCGAGTGTATAATAAAAATGATGTGGAGTAAAGATAATAAGCCAGAAATGACTTTCTTTCTGACTCCGTTTAGATTTATTTCGATCTCAAGACGGTCCCAAATGACACTCTACACTTACACTATGCTCTATGTGCTCTAGTACCTTGTGTGTGAATGTTTAAAGGGTCATTTTATCTCGAATAAAGAAATAACTAACGTTTTTTTTTACAAACAGGAAGTAAAAGCCATTTCTCAGGCGATAATAAATGACGGCAAAGCCGCGTAACGTGACGTAACATAGTGAATTTTTTTAAATGTCAAAAAAAGTAAACCGAGACATCTGGTGGCCATTTTGAATTTTTTTTTTTTTTCATCTCATCCATGCTCTTTTTTTGTTTATTTATTTATTTTTTGGTTATCGTTTGTCGTCAAGTTGAAGTCTTTTGCCTTGAGATCCTACTTCATGTTCTGGTGTCTTTCTTTAACACATTTTTATTTGTGTTAATAGTTCAGGACAAACTCCTCTTATCTAGAAGTCTATATTACTGAGACATACATTAATAACTGTTCCTCATCTGAGCGACTGCTTATCAGGACGCGTCCAGCCGAGCATCGATTCCCATTACTCCATCCTGTTATTGCTGAAAGCAGACTTTATTGTCGACTACATAAATCAGCAGATTTACGACAATAAATTAGAGACAATTAAGGATCGGGTCGTCTCAGAATGGCCGGCAGAGGGAAACGGAATTTCTTCATGATGTCAACGGAGCTTCACGCAGGATTGTAGGACTTTTGTAGGGATTTTGACTTTAACTTCTTTTTTTTTATTCCATACCGTTTAGATCCTAAGTGCCAACTTTCCAAAAGCCTCCAATATCTTTTAACAAACACGGTAAAGATTTTCCCAAAAGGTACGTCATGTCTCTGTGTGTGAAAAACGACAGATACGAAGGAGCAGGAAGGTAAAGTCCGTCAGACTGAGACAGGAGCCACTTAGTGACTTTAGTGTTGAATAGTAAGAGGAGAAAAGGGTCGAGTGTGTGTGTGTGTGTGTGTGTGTGAGCGAGCGAGCAAGCGTTTTTCGGCCATGTGACAGACGTGATCGCAACCCTCGTCAGACACTCTGACAGTGCACGAAGTCTGTGATTAGAGATGCTCAGTTCAGAGAGAGAGAAAGAGAGAGAGAGAGAAGGAGGTGGAAGACATGAAGAAGGAATGAAAGAACCAGTCAAGCTGTCAGCCAAGTCGTAAAATAGCTAGCACTTTCCTGAAGGACACTGTTCAACCTCAGCTGCCAGCCTGGTCTCAGCCTTCGCTTCTTTCTTTTTTTTTTTTTTTTTTTTTTTTGAATCTCTCACACTTTCTTTTTTTTTCTTCTTTTTCTTCTTTTTCACATCATGCACTCTTTTTTGTAAAAAGAAATGTCAGTGAAAATTTCTTTAAGAGAAATAGAGCCTTTGGGAGAAAAATAAAAGTTCATATACATTTCAATAAATATAAATAAATAAACGAGTTGTACACATGTACAGTTGAAATGAATTAATAAATAAATAAACAAACAAATAAACATTCATTCATTCATTCATCGTTTTCTCTGTTCTGCTTCTGCCAGGTGAGGTACAGAGAAGGGATTCTTTCGAGGAGAGATGTGAGGTGAGCGTGGCGAGATCAGACAGGAGGCTAAAATCTAATATCTATCGATATCTTGACAACAAAACAGTTCGAGCAACCAGTTTTATCACAAGGTCTTATCGATTGTTAGCAGAAATTCTTTCCTGAGATGAGTGTAGAAGATGAGAAATTTTCAAAAAATAGGCGTAAATGGGGTGTTTATAGGTATTAACAGGACGCGACTAGCATCATGGAATTTCCACAACATGTAAATGAATGAAAAACTATTTGAGCTTCGAAAAGGGTTTTTTTCTTTAATTATTTAAAAAAAAAAAAAAAAAAAAAAGTTCCAGTTTTTTGGTGAAAAAAAAATTAATAAAAAAAATTGTGATGTTATTAGATTACAATCAACTTGCTAGTTGATGATGGAGGCGTTTCTAATTTGCATATTCGTGCAAGTGTAGGTGTATCTCTGCTTTTGTCTGTTGTCCAGTGATGTGTTCTGTGGAGGCGCAGCATCAAGTAATGTATTACTCATTTTAGGAAAAAATGAGTAATGAATATTTTTTTTTATGGACTAATAGTTGGATTTATCATCCTACTTAGCAGCCATCAATCCCAGCTTGGATCACATCCAAGTCAAAGATGAGTCTAATCTCAGGACCTCCTGAACTTTTTGGACTTCCTTCTGCTCTCTCATGTTGCATTCTCATGGACTGAAGCTATCTCCAGATCCTCTTTCCATCTGTCTCTGTTTTCAACAATTCACATCTTCATCTTCCCTCGATGCACATTATCGCTCATCTGACGCCGATAGGATTAAAATGTTCTCATTCCGTTTATCGCATTTCTTTCTGTATTGCCTGCATCGCTTCGAGTGCATTAGTGTGAACGTCATGTAAAGAGCACGTGAAGAATTTAACCCTGTTAGCAGGTCTAGACTTTTAGTCTTCAGTCTTGGAACTAGATATCTTTCCTTTTATTTCCAGTTTTGCTGTAGTTTCTGAATAATTCATGGAAGTTTCTGGATAACATGCTTTTGAGATGAATAATTGAATAGTAAAGTGGGACTTATTGGATTATGATGTTGTTGAAGAGATCTTTTGATTCATTTTACAAATGAAGTCAGTTTCAGCCTGCCATTGTTTTGTACTTTATGTCTAGATTTAAAGAGGAGTCCAAAAGTCTGAGCCCACCAGTGCAAATGCTTCAATTCTTCAGTATTTTCTAACTTAATACAACATTTTTCATGATAAATTATATCAGCAACAACTTGATTAAAAATCAGAATCTTAGAAATTTTCCCTTTTTTTTAAAAAAAAAAAAATTTGTTTTTTTTTACAATTTATGAATATTCAGATTTTTACCATTTTTTTAAAAAATTGAGTTTAGATCAAAACAGCAAGCAATAACATACAATAATGTACAAATAATCTGGATAAATCATAAATAAAAATGAATAAAATAAAAATGCTTCACAATGAAGCAGTCAACAAAACGGATAAATATTCCTTTTTTATAGAACATATATTTTTCAATTTTATCTAGATAAGTACATAAAGAAATAGATAAAAATTGATAGTTATAAATAATTGAACAAATAAATAAATAGAAAAATTCAAACATAAGTGAGTAAGTAAATAAATAAATAAATAAATGGGGCAAAAATTGTATTAGCTCTTAATAATGATGAAATGGTGTTGTTGTTGTTTTTTTGTCACAGTTGATAATAAAGACTGATATTTTTAGGCCCTGACCTAGTGACCCTTCTCTAAGTCACACTGGATGAGAGGCATCTCTCAAAATGAAAGTTAACATGATCAACAGCACACCAAAACCATAAATAAGCTGTTTCTTATAACAAGCAGCTATGGTTCAGGCCAACCTAGCATTTTACCCTATCTGTTAGATTTTCTTCTGTATTAAAACATACACTTAACAGGCCATCAGGGAAGATCCCCAGGGTGGAGAAACTTTGAATGTAATACAAAAAAAAAGACAAAAAAAAAAGGCTCCCAAACTTTGTGACCTTTCTGTGTGGAGACATTCATTATTTTCTCCAAACTTCAAAACTACAAATCCAGTAGGGTTGAGAAGGAGGTAAGGGGGATTTCCATGTAAGCAGTATTAATCACCTAGAAAAAGAGTGATGAAAGATCTCTCCTGATTCCTCAGAAGAGAAGGAGATTGATTAGGGAATTTTCCCAAACAAGGCAATAATGTCATTAGGCTCAATGGACTTTCTTTTTTCTACAATATCTGTTAGCAATTTAAATATCTCTGGCTAATAAGAGGATGTTCTGTATTTGGTGTGTCCCACTATTGCATTAATCACATGTCAAATGTCACATATGTCACACACACATTGGTGTGTCCCACTTTGGCTTTAATAACATGCTTGTCTTTTTGTTCGTCCCTTTATTTTGCTCTTTTGCATTAGTGACGTGTATGTCATTTGGTGTGTCCCTTTTTTTGGCTTTAATGACACACACACTATATTGCCAAAAGTTTTGGGATGTCTGCCTTTACATGCACCTGAACTTTAATGACATCCTATTCTTAATCCATAAGGTTTGATATGGAGTTGTCCCGCCCTTTGCAGCTATAACAGCTTCAACTCTTCTGGGAAGGCTTTCCACGAGGATTAGGAGTGTGTTTATAGGAAATTTTGACCGTTCCTCTAGAAGCGCATTTGTGAGGTCAGGCACTGATGTTGGACGAGAAGGCCTGGCTCTCAGCTCTAATTCATCCCAAAGGTGTTTTATCAGGTTAAGGTTTTTATGGACCTTGCTTTGTGCACTGGTGTGCAGTCATGTTGGAACAGGAAGGGGTCATCCCCAAACTGTTCCCACAAATTTGGGAGCATGAAAATGTCCAAAATGTCTTGGTATGCTGAAGCATTAAGAGTTCCTTTCACTGGAACTAAGGGGCCGAGCCCAACCCTTAATCCATAATCCCCCCCTTTACCAAACTTTACGCTTGGCATAATGCAGTCAGGCAAGTACCATTCTCCTGCAACCGCCAAACCCAAAGTCGTACATCGGATTGCGGCACAGAGAAGTGTGATTGGTCACTCCAAAAAACACGTCTCCACTGCTCTAGAGTCCAGTGTCTGCGTGCTTTACACCACTGTATCCGACGCTTTGCATTGCACTTGGTGTTGTCAGGCTTGGATGCAGCTGCCCGGCCATGAAAACCCATTCCATGAAACTCTCTATGCACTGTTCTTGAGCTGATCTGAAGGCCACAATAAGTTTGGAGGTTTGTAGTTAATGACTCTGCAGAAAGTTGGTGACTTCTGTGCACTGTGTGCCTCAGCATGCGCTGATCCCACTCTGTGATTTTACGTGACCCACCACTTCATGGACTGAGTTGCTGTTGTTCCCAATTTCTTCCACTTTGTTATAATACCACTAACAGTTGACCGTGGAATGTTTAGTAGTGAGAGAATTTCATAAATGAACTAATTGCACAAGAGGCAACCTATCACAGTACCGTGCTTGAATTCACAAAGCTCCTGAGAGCGAGCCATTCTTTCACAAATGTTTGTAGCAGCCTAGCCTGCATGCCGAGGTGCTTGAGTTTCTACACCTGTGGCCATGGAAGTGATTGGAACACCTGAATTGAATGATTTCATAGGGTGTCCCAAACCTTTTTGCAATATAAGGTATGTCATTTGGTGTGTTCCTCTTCTGCTTGCTTCCTGCACCTGCTTCTGCTAGGTGCATTCTCTGCAGCTATTCAATAGCTTCAAGTATACAGACTACAATATATACAATAAACCCTTGCGATAATCTCTGATGATCCTGCCCATGTTTGAGCAAATCTTTGAGTGTTATTTCAATGTGAGTTTTCTTTCTCTCCACAAGAGTTAGCATATTAATGACACCAAATATTGAATATTCAAGATGTTGAAAATTTCTGACTATATTCTAATAAAATATATATATATATCCGTCCACAAGTACTGAGTACACATGTATCTGGAGTTCTGATGGGGGGAAAAAACAGGAAGGTAAAAAGAAAAGAAGTTAAAGAAACTGCGTACACTGTCATTAGTGCTAATGTCTAGTTTTTTCCAGCGTAAGGAAGAATTATCTGTTGACAGAAAGCTAGCGTATTCTTGACGTATGAAACACACAGCCTTCAATTACAACAACACCCACAGAGCGATTAGGCTAATGATCCCTACAGATTCACAATCTAACGCCACATAGAAAGGATCTGTCTTTGGTGAGCTAAGGTTTGCGAGACTGTTTACTAGTTGATCTGAACTTAAAAAAAAAAAAAAAAAAAAAAAAGGAATATTGGTCAAAAATCACCTTTTCCATTTAATTTGGTAAAAATCTATTATTATTATTATTATTATTATTATTATTATTATTATTATTATTATTATTATTAGAATAAATTAAACATTTAAAATGTGTACCTGAAATTTATATATTTCTGTAAAGCTGTTTTGTGATGTCCATTGGTAAAAATTCTTCACAAATCAAATAGACATACAAATAAAATAATTTTTATGTTTTTAGATTTCCCATCGTTTTGATGCCAAAGATTAGACGACTGATCCAAATGTGCAAAAAAATAAATCTAGATATGCATCATATTACATTTCTTAAAGACATACCAAAGTTGTTGTTGTTGTTTAAGTACTCAAGTTGTTCAAACATAAGCATGGGAGGAGCCTCTACAGGGAGGTTTTTCCTCCATGTTCGACTCCTGACTGTGTCCAAAAAAAATCTTGCCTTTGATATAACACCTTATAAAGTAATGCATCATATCCAGGAAGCAAGGAAGGAAATAAGGAAGAAAGGAATTAGGGACTCATCCGCAGTTCATGGATTTTATTCAGCTACTCTTATATAGGAAAAAAAAAATATCTTTAGAAGGAAAACTTTCAGAAGTCAAGACTAGTCCTGTACACTTCACGTAAAGTGTTAAAGGTCCGTTGAGGTAATAGTAGTACATTATTTCCTCCTCCTACAGTAATCTCTGGCAACCCCTAGTGCAGGAAACATGAAGCCCTATCTACAGGATCAAACAGAATAAAAAAATATACTGAAAATTTAATGTGTTACTTGGAGTGCCATTATGAACTCCATTATGTACAGTAAGTTTAACATTTCCATTATGAAAGAAGACTTTTATTAGATTTTTATTCTTCCTCCATTGCTTCCAAAAGAGAAACGACTATATGCACAAGGTCAGGATTTTCTGCTACGCCGCTGTTTGTCGTTACAGCAAAACTCCACACCACTCACTGGATAATGCTAAAACAGCCGGAGGGGATTATATAAACCGTCTCACTTCTCCGATCCACCTCGCAGACTGTAAATTATTCAACGCTCCGGTGAAAATACACTGCAGGTGTCAACACTGCATTATAGGGCATCAGTAGAAGCAATCTTTTTAAACTGTTCTGCAACAAGTTTCGCAGTTCATCAACGGTTCGGAGCGTGTTTTCGCTGGCACGTCGTCTCTACATGTTTCAACAGCTGATTTATTGGTCTTGGAATGGGAGTGAACCAGACTGAAATTTACACCGCGGCCGAACCGAACGCACTTCCATTATTTTAATGATGTGAAGGCTAGGACACACTGAGGAAGGTGTGTTGGGTAAAAAAAAAACTGATTAAAAGTAACAGCAATGGAGGAAGAAAGTGATTCCGGGTTAATATATTAGTTATTAAGGCCAAGGTCTGCAACATCAAGTACAGTGAAACCTTCATATAGGAATATAATTCATTCTGGAGGTGAGTTCTTAAGGTGAAAATTTGTATTACAAAGCAAATTTTTCCATAAAAAAAGGTAAATGCAGAAAATCCGTTCCAGCCACCCAGAAATATTAGCAATATTCCCAATACGAAGCGTATGTAAACTGTATGGCTGCTTACAAAGAACTGACCCAAGCCATGCATTTCATGTCAAGGATCCTCAAAGGAAGTCGTGCCACCAAGCTTGGGCTAAAAATAGAACAGGCCACCCACACCACCGATCTGTCAACAAAAAAACACCCGACAAATCACCTAGCATTCGAATGAAGCCAAAGGGAACACTGGTATCGTGGGTTGACTCTTTAGAAACAGCTTTCCGCTGGAAACTTGAAAGGGAAATTTTTGAATGGCTCCCGGATGTACGCGAAACTTAGACGGTGTTTGGTTTGGGTCGGTTTGTGTGTATGCTGAAAATGCTTCGATTCTGAGTTGAAAATTTGTAAGGGAGGGCATTCATATGCTGAGGGTCACTGTAGCAGTTTGTTTTTTGGTGCGATTGGCGATCAGGTCTGAAACGGATACAAGTGTGAATGCATCACACTTTATTGCTCTGTATTGAATGAATTAAAGTAAAGGTATGTGGTAGCTTGGTGATTATGATGTTGGACTACTGATTAGAAGGTTATAAGTTCGAATCCCAGGTCCACCAAGCTGCCACTGCTGGGACTTTCAGCAAGGCCCTTAACCCTCAGTTGTACAAAATGAGAAATTGTAAGTCACTCTGTCTGCGCCGAGCATCCAAATATGCGTGCTATATATTACTAGTGTCTCTTCTGCATATTTAATCCACCAAAGATCCATTGCACCCGGTCTTAAATTCTGCATGAAAAACCATTTCTTGCACCTTACAATCCATTAAAAAAAAATCGATTCCTCTCAACACATTAAACTGTCTCACTTCGTGAGCTACACCGCTTTCTCTCTTCCTTCAACACACCCAAATGCTAAAACCAAACTCTCCTTTAAAAATCCCGTAATTAGCCATATTCAGAAATCTGACACCGCCGCTTATCTCTGTCCACATCTGACACACTGGAAGTCGTTCAATCTGTGGGGATTTATCGACAGCTCGGGTCTTTTGTTCTTTCCGAGCAAATCTTTTCATACCAATCCTCAAAACCCGTGGAAAAGTGCTCTGTTTGTTCAGAAAGGTAAAGCTGCATGGGGCAAGGCATTTGATGGCTGATGTTGTGACTTGAATATAAATTCTGCGCTTCAATTTGTAAATGTCTAAAGGGAAACTTATAGAACTTCCTCCTTCAGGACCAAAGGACAGGACAGGATCTCTCTTTAATGGACGGTGAAAGAGTCTTGACTCTAAACTCAAGTTAAACTCTAAATGGTGAAAGACTCGATTCCTGATCTCCGGACTTGAAACTTTCCTACATTAGCTGGCTGTTCTGACAGAAAACACAACCTTATATTCATCTAAAATATGTGACTTTATGAAACATCCTTGAATTTAGAGATATAATTAATTATATTATAAAGTGCCATGCCAGGACACATGATCTGATGGTATATATTTTTGTATATATCTGTAGTTTTGATTGACAGGTATATTTACATGTCCACAATCTTCCTGTTCAGGCGACCACATGTTATAGCAGATGGATTGTGGTCCAGTTGCTGGTCAAGGACTTCCCACTGGAATGATGGGGATGAACTCTCCCAGCCAAAAGATCCCGTTGGTCCACTTCTACCTCGAAATAAAAGCCACGCTGCCCAGGAATTAGATACGGTTTGTTTCACTGATTTCTGTGATTTTTTTATAATTACACCACTTTGGTCTTACAAGACCTTAAAAAGTAATTTATCATATCCAGGAATGACGGAAGGAAGGAAGGAAGAAAGGAAGGAAGGAAGGATGGACGGACGGACTGATGGACATAGGGAAGGAAGGAAGGACATAGGGAAGGAAATAGGAAGGTAATAGGGAAGGAAGCAAGAAAGCAAGGAAGGAGATAGGAAGGAAGCAAGGAAGGAGATGGGAAGGAAGGAAGGAAGGAAGGAAGGAAGGAAGGAAGGAAGGAAGGAAGGAGATAGGAAGCAAGGAAGGAGATGGGAAAGGAAGGAAGATAGGAAGGAAGGAAGGAAGGAAGGAAGGAAGCAAGGAAGGAAGCAAGGAAGGAAGGAAGCAAGGAAGGAGATAGGAAGGAAGGAAGCAAGGAAGGAGATGGGAAAGGAAGGAATCAAGGAAGTAGATAGGAAGGAAGGAGATGGGAAGGAAGGAAGCAAGGAGGGAGATGGGAAAGGAAGGAAGCAAGGAAGGAGATGGGAAAGGAAGGAAGCAAGGAAGGAGATAGGAAGGAAGGAAGCAAGGAAGGAGATGGGAAAGGAAGGAAGCAAGGAAGGAGATAGGAAAGGAAGGAAGCAAGGAAGGAGATAGGAAGGAAGGAAGCAAGGAAGGAGATGGGAAAGGAAGGAAGCAAGGAAGGAGATAGGAAGCAAGGAAGGAGATGGGAAAGGAAGGAAGCAAGGAAGGAGATAGGAAGGAAGGAAGGAAGGAAGGAAGGAAGGAAGGAAGGAAGGAAGGAAGGAAGGAAGGAAGGAAGGAGATGGGAAAGGAAGGAAGCAAGGAAGTAGATAGGAAGGAGATGGGAAGGAAGGAAGCAAGGAGGGAGATGGGAAAGGAAGGAAGGAAGGAAGGAAGGAAGGAAGGAAGGAAGGAAGGAAGGAAGGAGATGGGAAAGGAAGGAAGCAAGGAAGTAGATAGGAAGGAGATGGGAAGGAAGGAAGCAAGGAGGGAGATGGGAAAGGAAGGAAGCAAGGAAGGAAGGAAGCAAGGAGGGAGATGGGAAAGGAAGGAAGCAAGGAAGGAAGGAAGCAAGGAGGGAGATGGGAAAGGAAGGAAGCAAGGAAGGAGATAGGAAGGAAGGAAGCAAGGAAGGAGATGGGAAAGGAAGGAAGCAAGGAAGGAGATGGGAAAGGAAGGAAGCAAGGAAGGAGATAGGAAGGAAGGAGATAGGAAGGAAGGAAGCAAGGAAGGAGATGGGAAAGGAAGGAAGGGGATGGGGAAGGAGGGAAGGAAGGAGATGGGGAAGGAGGGAAGGAAATAGGGAAGGAAGGAAAGAAGGAGCTAGGGAATGAAGGAAGGAATGCAGGATGGATGGAATAAATGAAGGAAGGGATGCAGGATGGATGAAATAAATGAAGGAAGGAAGGAATGAAGGATGGGTGGAAAGAAGGAAGGAAATAAGGATGGAAGGAGATAAGGAATGAAGAAAATAGGGAAGGAAGGAAATATGAAATTTTTAGAGCATCATTGTGACCCTGCAGGATGAATTCTGAGTAAAACTGTTTAATAAAACAGCTCCTGATTTAAATAGATTTACTCCAGAGATAAAATGCTGATTTAAATATTAACCTCTGTCCAAGACTCTAGATTTAAATGACAATTTAGTAATAAATCTCTTTATACAGCTCAGGTGTTACATGCTAATGTGTGGCGCAGGTTCATGCTGAATGTGTTGTGTTGCTGTGTAGAGCTGGCATGAGTGTGGACACACGTCTTTCTCTTTGTAGCATAAAACATTGTTTTATGAATGAAAAAAATATCCGTTGTCATGGTTACCATATTTACCATATTAGCATGGCCTGGCACAGCAGGAATCTTATTATCCAGTACATGGGTAACATTTATGCACAAGAATAGTAATAACGCTGGATTTTAGGAGTATATGTTTAAATTAAAGAAAATAATAATAAAAAATACATGTATACATATATAAATAAATTTATTATTATTAATGAAACATGTCTAAATGTCATTTATTTTTTATGATTGCACTGTGAGCAATTCTTTCTTTTTTTTTCTTTTTTAAATAATTGATATTCCTTTCCTGACTCGGTTTCATCCCGGTTTATTTCAGAGCCATATTCCTCTGATATTTTGTCTACTTTTTTTAAATTCTGAAACATCTAACCAACCTTTTGTGCTGTCCTAGACTTATCTGTCTACCTTCTACTTTTTTGGATTGATTTTGCTTTAAACTAACTAAACTTCTGTTCTCACTCTCTCTCTCTCTCTCTCTCTCTCTCTCTCTCTCTCTCTCTCTCTCTCTCTCTCTCTCTCTCTCTCTCTCTCTCTCACCCCTTTTCTATCCGGTCTGTCTGTTTCTATCCAGCTGTACTGATAAACGCTCCCAGTCTCACCAGTGGAGCGCTGCAGCTTCCATGCTGTGCCAAACTCTATAATTTAACTCTGCCTTCCTAATTATGCCACCATTCACCTGCATGACATAACATGGGAAAGAGAGATAGACCTCTCTCTCTCTCTCTCTCTCTCTCTCTCTCTCTCTCTCCCTCTCTCTCCTCTCTCTCTCTCTCTCTCTCTCTCTCTCTCTCTGTGTATCTGAAGCTCCGTCTTATCACACAGGGCCCGTCAATACACTGTAAGGGCTCCGTTTAGCAGCAGAGCCGTGGTGGGAGGCCCTGAGATGTGCTGGGCTTGACAGAGATGGATGGTGCAAGCCTCCAAAGCCTGCAAGGACAAAGGGACACACACTCAGGCAAGGGAAGAGAGAGTGAATGAGTGAGACAGAGAGAGAAAGGAGATGAGTGGAGGAGAGATCTAGCAACCCTCTAATCTCACATTTCATCCCTTTATGACTGCTATGATCATGTGCAGCATGGGGAGTCATGGAAAACAGGATAAAAGGGATGCGGTGATGAAGCTTGGGACTTTTCTGACACCTTTAGTTGAGTGTTACGGCGGTGAAACTAGTCAGATTTTCGTCACCAGGCAGGGATGGAGAGACTGAGACAGGAAGGAAGGAAGGAAATAATAAAATATGAATGAAGGAATTAAGGAAATATGAATGGAAGGAAGGAAGGAAGGAAGGAAGGAAGGAAGGAAGGAAGGAAGGAAGGAAGGAAGGAAGGAAATATGAATGAAAGGAAATACAAATGGAAGGAAGGAAGGAAGGAAGGAAGGAAGGAAGGAAATATGAATGAAAGGAAATAAGGAAATACAAATGAAAGGAAATAAGGAAGGAAGGAAGGAAGGAAGGAAATATGAATGAAAGGAAATAAGGAAATACGAATGGAAGGAAGGAAGGAAGGAAGGAAGGAAGGAAGGAAGGAAGGAAGGAAGGCAAGGAAGGAAGGAAGGAAGGAAATATGAATGAAAGGAAATAAGGAAATACAAATGAAAGGAAATAAGGAAGGAAGGAAGGAAGGAAGGAAGGAAATATGAATGAAAGGAAATAAGGAAATATGAATGGAAGGAAGGAAGGAAGGAAGGAAGGAAGGAAGGAAGGAAGGAAATATGAATGAAAGGAAATAAGGAAATACGAATGGAAGGAAGGAAGGAAGGAAGGAAGAAGGAAGGAAGGAAGGAAGGAAGGAAGGAAGGAAGGAAGGAAGGAAGGAAGGAAGGAATATGAATGAAAGGAAAAAAGGAAATATGAATGGAAGGAAGGAAGGAAGGAAGGAAGGAAGGAAGAAAATAAGGAAATACGAATGGAAGGAAGGAAGGAAGGAAGGAAGGAAGGAAGGAAGGAAGGAAGGAAGGAAGGAAATAAGGAAGGAAGGAATATGAATGAAGGAAATAAGGAAATATGATGGAAGGAAGGAAGGAAGGAAGAAGGAAGGAAGGAAGGAAGGAAGGAAGGAAGGAAGGAAGGAAGAAAATAAGGAAATATGAATGGAAGGAAGGAAGAAGGAAGGAAGGAAGGAAGGAAGGAAATAAGGAAGGAAGGAAATATGAATGAAAGGAAATAAGGAAATACGAATGGAAGGAAGGAGGAAATATGAATGAAAGGAAATAAGGAAATATGAATGGAAGGAAGGAAGGAAGGAAGGAAGGAAGAAAATAAGGAAATACGAATGGAAGGAAGGAAGGAAGGAAGGAAGGAAGGAAGGAAGGAAGGAAGGAAATATGAATGAAAGGAAATAAGGAAATACGAATGGAAGGAAGGAAGGAAGAAGGAAGGAAGGAAGGAAGGAAGGAATTAAGGAAGGAAATACAAATGAAAGGAATAAGGAAGGAAGGAAGAAGGAAGGAAGGAAGGAAGGAAGGAAGGAAATATGAATGAAAGGAAATACGAAAGGAAGGAAGGAAGGAAGAAGGAAGGAAGGAAGGAAGGAAGAAGGAAGGAAGGAAGGAAATAAGGAAGGAAGGAAATATGAATGAAAGGAAATAAGGAAATACGAATGGAAGGAAGGAAGGAAGGAAGGAAGGAAGGAAGGAAGGAAGGAAGGAAGGAGAAAAAAAGGAAATACGAATGGAAGGAAGGAAGGAAGGAAGGAAAGAAGGAAGGAAGGAAATATGAATGAAAGGAAATAAGGAAATACGAATGGAAGGAAGGAAGGAAGGAAGAAAGGAAATAAGGAAATACAAATGGAAGAAGGAAGGAAGGAAGGAAGGAAGGAAGGAAGGAAGGAAGGAAGGAAGGAAGGAAGATATATTTAGAAAAAGCACCATTTAGGTGTTCAAGCCTTGAAAAAAATTATAATCCTGAGCAGCAAAAACATCTAAGCATATAAGAAGTTGTTTGTTCTCATAGAAACGCTTGTTTCTTCACCTAATGAGAATTAGAGGATAAAAGTGTAATCTGAGCACAGAAGTAACTAAATGGTGTCATGTACGTGTACACCCATATCTATACACTGTTTTTTTGAACATTGTGTCATGCATAACTACTTCTATTTATTATCTGGCTTGGATGAAGCAAGGAAAGATATTTTTGCCTTGTTTTTTTTTTTCTTTCTCAGAAGTATTTACTGCCAATTTCCAACCTCTATTTAAATCTCAGCTCTCACACAACAGTTACAAAGTTCCTGGAAGCTGGAGAGATAACTGGAGCTTCATCACAGACGTGGTAAGAGTTAAAACAAAAACTGCTTGTGAAATAAGTATATTTAGATATTTATACATGAACTTAGAACCAACACACACACACACACACACACACACACACACACAACACTTGTGTAGAATTAATGGCTCTGGCATCATCATTATTATCATGGTTTTACAATTGTAGCATCTAAAAATACATTTATTTAGCCATGAAAAAAAAACAAAAACACCACTGACAATTTTTTTTACAGCTGTTTTTACCTGACAGGATGCATTTGTGCTCTTTAATGAGAGAAAAGTTTTTTTTTAACAAAAGTAATAATCCTGAGTTTTAGTCTTGGAGCGCATATTTGTATTAAAAAGATACACAAAAGACGTTGAAATCCATCTTAAAAGGCATTTTCAAAGTCCATAGTTGCCTTGTATGTTCAGTATATATTACAGCATATATGTAATTTTTTTAATATAATAAAGAAATAATAATAATAATAATAATAATAATAATAGTAATAATAACAATAATAATAATAATAGTAATAATAATATTTATTGTTATTATTATTATTATTATTATTATTATTATTATTATTGTTATTATTATTATGATTGTTGTTATTGTTATTATTATTATTATTATTGTTATTATTATTAGTATTATTATTATTATGATTGTTGTTATTGTTATTATTATTATTATTATTGTTATTGTTATTGTTATTATTAGTATTATTATTATTATTATTATTGTTGTTATTGTTATTATTATTATGATTATTATTATTATTATTATTGTTATTGTTATTGTTATTGTTATTATTATTATTATTATTATTATCATTATTCATGAAATATGACTAAATCCTTTTATCTGATAAAAATATATATCTATTTAATTTTTTTTAAACAATTTCCTTATATATATATATATATATATATATATATATATATATATATATATATATATATATATATATATATATATATATATATATATATATATATATATGGGTTTTTTTTGTTTTTGTTTTTTCCCATAAATGGTGCTGTTTCCCAGACTCAGTTCCATCACTATTTATTTTACAATTTAGCAAAACACACACAATGTTGTGAACTAGCATCCATGTTTACGGCATGTGGTAACAGTTTTAGTAATTCCTGCATCATAAGTGTGGCATAAGTATCTTAAACGTGTTATGGGAAATGTTGTATGTAGTTCTAAGTCATATTTATTAGAAAGTACTAGAAAAAAAAAAAAGCTTTTATGTTGGACCATAAGTTTTTGCTACCTTTATATTTTACTGTTGGTTTTATTTTATACGTTAAATGATAATCACGTTGACGATTTTTGGTTTTTCAGACGTAGCAATAACATGACAAGTCAGAACAGTTATTCAATCAAACTTTAAAAGCTGCTAACTAGAAAAAAAAAAAACATGCTAACTAGAGATTTAGCCTGAATAATAGTATTTAATTAATGTAAACTTTCCAGACATCAAACTACAAAATACCAAATGTTACAAACATGATCCAACTGTCTGTTATGTGAAATAACATCTGTCATGATATATTTACAACATGGGTGTGTTTAGACACAAACAATCCACATTTCCACAATCCAAATTCTATGTTAATGACCTGTACGACAAAATGGGAAAACTGGGCGGAAAAACCGTCATGTTCCAGCTCTTTAAAATAAAGAATCTGCCATGAGAAAAATGACCTCAGAGACTCCCATAAAAAAAAAAGAAAAAAAGTTAATAGAAGTCTAAAGTCTTGCAGTAATCTCACTTCAGGCAGAAGTGTGGAAGTTTCCATCGGTCAGAAACACATCTCTTCTTACAAACGTGTGAAAAAGACTGGGGATAGAGCTTTATAAAATGAGAGTGAGCTCATGTGTTGGCTGAGAAGCAAGGAGATGTCTCATTCCAGCACGTAGGTAGAACTTGGAGCCACCTCATCCTCATCCTCACTCCTCACCACCCACCAACAGAGCCGTTCAGAACAAAATAACAAACCCGGAAAAGAAAATAAAAAGTTTGCTGAAAGTTTTTTCGAGGTCATGCATGAACGAATATTACAAATCGATGCATGTCTAAGCAGGGCACGTTTTTCGCCGTTTTTCTGGGTCGTGCTATATGTATCCTTTACAAATGTCAAATCTTGCAAGATATGCAAGGAAGTCTGACTGGATATATTTTTAAACCTAACGCTGGATCTGAAACGGTGCCATCCGTTTCAAACCAAACCCTATGTAGGTCCCCATGTGTCAGCCAGACAGCCATGTTGAATTGGGTTATGATGCTGGAGAGTGGCTGATGGTATTCACGCTGCTTCTCTCGACACACTCTGGCCGTAACCTTTCAGCGAGAAGGATCTCCCGAGATGCTTCAGACTTCCACTCCACGTTATAAGTAGGCTCAATCCTCCAGCTCTGGGCTGTGGAGGTCTTCAGATTTTCAGTCATTCTGTCTAGGCGAGGCAGGAAGTTCAGGTCTGTCGAGAATTTGGTAGAAATTCCAGCATGGAATTTGACGCAGAGGTAAATCTGTTGGCATTCAACAAATTTAGCCTTTTTTTTCCCCCCAATTCCCATGCCTTTTTCCAATTCCCACCCACTACCCAGGTGTCTCCTGTCATACATCAGATACCAAGAGGCTACCACATGCTTCCAGGGAGACGCCGAAATCTGGCAACCATGTGTTTTCAAACTGCTGCTCTTGCTGCATCACAGGGCAAAGTAACCTATTCTGAGGACAGTGCAAAGGGGCAGTGGTTAAGGCTCTGTGTTGTTGATCAGGGTTCAAGCCCCAGCACCACCAAGCTCCACTGCTGGGTAATTGAGCAAGGCCCTTAACCCTCCCTGTCCCTGGGGCACTGAATCATAGCTTCCCCTGTGATCTGACCCCAACTTGCTCAGCTGGGATATCGGAAGAAAAGAATTCCACTGTGCTGTAATGTATGTGTGGCGATAATAAAGGCTTCTTTCTCAGTTCTATTCTGCCCTGTTCCTCATACATCAGCTTACAAATTCTACCACATGCTTCCAGGGAGACGCCGAAATCTGGCAACCATGAGTTTTCAAACTGCTGCTCCTGCTGCATCACAAGGCAAAGTAACCTACTCTGAGGACAGAGCATTGGGGCAGTGGTTAAGGGTCTGGGTTATTGATCAAAAGATCAGGGTTCAAGCCCCAGCACCACTAAGCTCCACTGTTGGGCAATTGAGCAAGGCCCTTAACCCTCCCTGCTCTTGGGGTGCTGTATCATAGCTATCCCTGCAATCTGACCCCAACTTCCTCAGCTGGGACACGTGAAGAAGAGAATTCCACTGTGCTGTAATGTATATGTGGTGGTGATAAAAGCTTCTTGCCCTCAGTTCTATCCTGCCCTCTTCCTCATACATTAGCTTATAAATTCTACCACATGCTTCCAGGGAGATGCTGAAATCTGGCAACCACGTGTTTTCAAACTGCTGCTCCTCAGGGCAAAGTAACCTCTTCTGAGGACAGTGCATTGAAGCAGTGGTTAAGGCTCTGGGTTGTTGAACGGAGGATTGGGGTTCAAGCCCTAGCACCACCAAGCTCATCCCCTTACCTCTATTCTAGTTCTAGTTCATTCCCTTAATTCTATTCTGCCCTCTTCCTCATACAACAGCTTACAAATTCTTACAATTCTCCAGTGTTGCTATGATTGACAGGATAGAGAGAAAGAGAGAATAAACCATCACTATTCATCACAATTTTCCTCGACTCCGGGCTATGGATTCCTGGCAACTTTACAGTTGCACCACTCAGCAGAAATTTAGCTTTTTTAGCTAAACGTGCATATTTTTTCAAATTTCAAATATGCTGATACCAAATATCAGAGTAAATTGATTATTTGGTTCGTGCTTGTTTGATTTCACGCTACAGAAATTTAAGCACAAAAAAAAAGGAAGAAAAAACCAAATAACACTTGCTTGGGGATGTGTGGGAAGAGGTAGAGCTGGAAATGCTGCCTTGCATTTATATTAGACAGAAATACGGACAGAAATGTGGAAAAGGCTTTTTTTTCCCCCTTCAAGCACATGGAACAATCATGGAAATTAAATGAACGAAGACTTGTGATGTTATGTATTGGTGTTAGAATACAGTGACTTTATCTTTATTTGTTTAGTGATGAAAATATTCTGATCTGGATTTAACCCTTTCTGAAAATGAACTCATGGGAAATTTTCAATCGGTGTAAAGAAATGAATGATTTTCTGGCTGCGAGTCTGATATAAAATGAGTCAGGGCTCATTTAGGTGTGTGTTTTTCCCTCTGTTGGATAACCTTACACTGAATTTTACTGGTTGAAGATAAATTTCAGCTGCTTTTTAAATGAACAAGCACTCGGAGCATCTCACAGAGCAGAAATGGGTTCGAGATCAACATTTACTTTGAAGATACAAACATTTCAGTGGAAAAAAATAATCGTTTTTGGTTTTTGGGATCTTTTCTATGAATATATCACTCCTAGTAAGCTCGGGAAAAACAGAAATACTTATAAAACACTACAAATTCTTAAAGTCTACTTTCATATGAGCTCCATATTAATCCCCGCTGTGGGGTGAGACATGATAAAGACATTTAATGCTGAACTAAACAGAGGCAGACTCCATTTTTTGGCCTTAAGAGTTAAACACAAAAGTGGGCGTGGCCTCCAATTCATTTGACTTCATCTAAATAATTTGTTTGTCTGATATTTTCTAACAAATTTAGTTGGTTGGTTGATTTCCCAATCTAGAAATTAGCAGGCAGATGCTAAAGATGAATGAAGGAACTTTTCTTTTGTGTTTTTCTTTTTCTTTTTGTAATGATTTTGTGGCATCCCATAAGAGTCATGACTAAATGTTTATTCATCACCTAAAACCAGCTTCTCGGGCGAATTTTGTGTCCTGATACACAATTCTAGTCTAGTACCCAGATGCAGCCATTTAAATTATTCCTTAACAGCAAATGAAGAAGAAGTTGCTTTCGGCTGCTCCCTGTTCGGGGTCGCCACAGCAGACCAACTGGTCCGCACAACAACTTGGCACAGGTTTTACGCCGGATGCCCTTCCTGACGCAACCCTCCCATTTTTCCGGGCTTGGGACCGGCATTGTATCCAATGGCTGGGGTTGAGGCATTGGCTGGAATCGAACCCGGGCCTTCCGCATGATAGGCGAGCAACCTACCACTGAGCCACCAATGCCTCATCTAACAGCAAATAATAATCTTATTAGAATTTATTAGATTGATTCATATCTATATTTACCGTAACTTTTTATTCCAAAATCTTGTTTTTCACTTCAGTTACTTCTTAAATACTTTATATATCTACAGTATGAGACACAGAGACGCTGAACTAGCTATAAAAAAAAACAAAAAAAACCACTGGAAAATTTACAGCAAAGCAGAATTTCTAGAATTTGCATCTCGAAGCAGCTTAAGAGAAATCTGATGATATTTTACTGCCAGAGCGATCGTGGAACATCACGGTGGTTTGACTGCAGACTAGCAAACAGGGTTTAGCTGTGATCCTGACTGGACACTGCAGGAAACTCATCTCGTGCTGAAGGGAGTGTCGATTCTCACACTGAGTGTCACTGCTGCGCCCTTGAGAAACATCCTGCTGCGTGAACGTACTCGGATTTTCAATAACGGGGTTTTGTTTTACACGTTTTCATGCATGTTTTCAATTCTGGAGCAAAAAAAAAACCAGGGCATTAGTAGTTGTTATATAGTGACTTCCTGTTTGTAATAATAAAAAGAAAAACTCAGTCACCTCAGTTTATGGTGATGTACTTTCTTTCTCTTCTGGCTTCAGGATTATTATATAAACCCAGTTCACATGCTGGACTGGAATGTTTTCCCATGGCTCTAGATTTAAAATAAAACAAAAAAAAAAAACATGGCGGATAAAACGTCCCTAGATCTGTCTCGCTAAGTTGATAAGTTTGATAAATGTGCTTCTGTAAAGATTAAGGAATTCTGTAATTCCTCAGCCTGCCTGTAATCATTCCTCGTCGTTAAAGGCCCCGCTGTGTTTGCTTTTTGTTATTATTTCGTTTAACGTAGCCGCCTGATCGTTAACATCTCCCACCTCGTTCATTTCCCGTTTTAAGCTCAGATGGTTTTACAAGCTTAGCGTCTGTTTAGAGGCTTTAAATGCCTGGTTTTTTTTGTTGTTTTTTTATCTCGTACGGCTCATTGCTGGCAAAAGGGAGTGAGAGTCTGGTTACTGATATGGCGAGACGAATTCATTCAAGAGCCAAAAACTTTCAAGCGAGGGAATAAGCAGAGCGCGAGGAATGTGGAGTATGCTCATTATCGAAGGAGATACGAATGTTTTTTAAATCCTGCTTGGCGAAGATAGAGCGCTGCTTACATTGGCCGTACTGTAATTTTCTCTGAAACAAGACAGGCGCCTTTTCCATCTGATCTTTACAAGGCATGTGGTTATTGCAGAAAGCCTTGGAGAGACGCTTTTTCCGGGTTTTACAGCTGCACGTTCATAATTTTTGAAATGATCACCGGTGTAAAGTGTGAAATAACGCAAGCTGCGATTCTCATCAGTCTTTGACATTTAGCGTATCGGGGCCTGTTAAAGGCGACGGTGTGGAAAGACGAGTAGATGTGCTTCTCTTTTTCATCTGTCACTCTGAGAGTATGTGAGACTGTTTTTTTTTTTTTTTTTTTTTTATTATTTTTTGGGGGTTTTTTGGAGCCCAAGAGAAGTTTCCCCCTACACCTAGATGACAAAATCACTTTGCAGACGATCCATTTATGGGATATAATGTGAAAAATATCTTCAGAGCAGATGCACTGCAAAGACTCAAATTCATATCTGGTCCCGTTTTAGTCTGGATAGTTTTACTTCACTGACGGTTAAATAAATAATTGTGATTGCACCATACACCAAAAGGTCCTTTGGCCTCCTGGGAAACATTTACTTTAGGTTGATGAAATAAATAAATAAATAAATAAATAAAAATATTGTGTATTTTTTTAGTTTAGAGTTTTTGGATGATAGCTAATACATTTAATTTATATTTATTTAATTTACAAACATTTATTTTATTGTATATGTCGTCTAACATCCGACAAAATATTGTATCTGTGACGAATTAAAGGAAAAACCAACATAGTGGCTCAGTAAAGCATCAGGTCACCAGAATAGCTTCAGTGTTACTTGGCATGCTGATGAATCTAGGGGCGGAGTCACCCCAGAAAAGGTCACGCCCACCTGGATAGAAAGTTAAACGGTCAGAAGAACTACAGCGATGCTTCACTCTAAAATGATCGCGCTATTTTAGATGATTCATAAATAAACGCTCCCCAGAGCATATTGGAGACATTGAGTTTCCTGTTAATTCTCAGACGTCGTGTTTTTTAAGCTGTAGATGGTTAATAGCCTGAGGTGCGTACAGCTAGCTAGCGTAGGAATGAAACACCCACGAATTTGTTCCAGGAAACAGTCGGATATGTCTGGGAAGCTAAAAAGCTGAAATGAGGCATGGAGTGGCTGTTTCCCAGCCTTGGACAACTTTTCCACCGCCTGCGATTCTGGAGTGCACTCCGTATTCATCCGTCAGTAATGTGAAGATGCTGCTTAGGCCAATAGCCATGTGCGAGTGTGTGTGAGAGCGAGAGATGGAAATATCCGCAAACAAATCTTCTGTGGTTTGAGACAGAAAGCCAGATTGTTCTGATTGTCTTTCTCCCTCACCCACTCACACACACACACACACACACACACACACAGACATTGTGCTGCTCAATCAGGTCACATGACAGATCAAAGCCTCAGCAGGCGACTTGAGCCACCAGGATACTGATGGAGAGAGAGAGAGAGAGAGAGAGAGAGAGAGAGAGAGAGAGAGAGAGAGAGAGAGAGAGAGAGAGGGGAGAGAGAGAGAGAAAAGGAGAGAGAGAGAGAGAGGGGAGAGAGAGAGCGCAGAAGCAACAGGTGGGCCAGATAAAAGACGGATTTGTAGGAAAAACAAGATGGGAGCATGCAAGGACACTTCTGAGAGAAAAGAAGCTCTTAGAGAAAGAAAGAGAGATGATGATGATGAGCGTTTTTGAACTTTTTTCACTTGGACAAAAACTCTCTGGTCAAAACCTAGAGAAAACGATGTGGTTCCAAATTTATCCAGATTAACATTGTCATATAAAAACATGGTCATATAAAAAAAAAAAAAACAAACACACAAAACAAAACAAAGCAAAACAATACCAAACCACACAGAACAAAACAAAACCCAAAACCGCACCAAACAAAACAAAACCCAAAACTACAAAAAAAAAACCCCACCAAACAAAACAAAACCCAAAACTACACCAAACAAAACCAAAAAAAACCCAGAACCACACCAAACAAAACAAAACCAAACAAAACAAAACCCAAAACTACACAAAAAAAAAAAAAAAAAACCACACCAAACAAAACAAAACCCAAAACTACACCAAACAAAACAAAAAAAACAGAACCACACCAAACAAAACAAAACCCAAAACTACACTAAAAAATAAAAAAATAAAAAACCACACCAAACAAAACAAATCCCAAAACTACACAAAAAAACAAAACAAAACAACAAAAAAAACCCCCCAAAACTACACCAAACAAAACAAAAAAAAAAACAGAACCACACCAAACAAAACAAAACCCAAAACTACACCAAACCAAACAAAACAAAACCCAAAACTACACTAAAAAATAAAAAAAAAAAAAACCACACCAAACAAAACAAATCCCAAAACTACACAAAAAAACAAAACAAAACAACAAAAAAAAACCCCAAAACTACACCAAACAAAACAAAAAAAAAAACAGAACCACACCAAACAAAACAAAACCCAAAACTACACCAAACAAAACAAAAAAAAAAACAGAACCACACCAAACAAAACAAAACCCAAAACTACACCAAACAAAACAAAAAAAAAACCAGAACCACACCAAACAAAACAAAACCCCAAAAATACACTAAAAAATAAAAAAAACACACCAAACAAAACAAATTCCAAAACAAAAAACAAAACAAAACAAATAAAACAAAACCCAAAACTACACCAAACAACAAAAAAAAAAAAGAACCACACCAAACAAAGCACAACCAAACCAAACAAAAGCCAAAACTACACAAAAAATAAAAAATAAAAAATAAAAAAAACCACACCAAACAAAACAAATCCCAAAACTACACCAAACAAAACAAAACAAAACCCAAAACTACGCCAAACAAAAAAAAAAAACAGAACCACACCACACCAAACAAAACAAAACAAAACCCAAAACTACACTAAAAAATAAAAAAATTTAAAAAAACACACCAAAGACACACAAAAAAAAAAAACACAAAAGAACAAAACAAAAAAAAAAAAAAAACCAAAACTACACCAAACAAAACAAAAAAAAACCCAGAACCACACCAAACAAAACAAAAACCAGAACCACACCAAACAAAACAAAACCCAAAACTACACTAAAAAATAAAAAAAAACAAAAAAAACACACCAAACAAAACAAATCCCAAAACTACAAAAAAAAAACAAAACAAAACAAATAAAACAAAACCCAAAACTACACCAAACAAAACAAAAAAAAAAAAAACAGAACCACACCAAACAAAACAAAACAAAACCCAAAACTACACTAAAAAATAAAAAAATTTAAAAAAACACACCCAAACAAAACAAATCCCAAAACTACACAAAAAAACAAAACAAAAAAAAAAAAAAAAAACAAAACTACACCAAACAAAACAAAAAAAAACCCAGAACCACACCAAACAAAACAAAAACCAGAACCACACCAAACAAAACAAAACCCAAAACTACACTAAAAAATAAAAAAAAAAAAAAAAAAACACACCAAACAAAACAAATCCCAAAACTACACAAAAAAACAAAACAAAACAAATAAAACAAAACCCAAAACTACACCAAACAAAAAAAAAAAAAAAAAACAGAACCACACCAAACAAAACAAAACCAAACCAAACAAAAGCCAAAACTACACAAAAAAAAAACAAAAAAAACAAAAACCACACCAAACAAAACAAAACCCAAAACTACAAAAAAAAAAAAACAAAACACACCAAACAAAACAAATCCCAAAACTACAAAAAAAAAACAAAACAAAACAAAAACAAAGCCCAAAACTACACCAAACAAAACAAAAAAAAACCCAGAACCACACCAAACAAAACAAAACTGCAAAAACACAATAACAAAACATAAAACATCACACAGAACAAAACAAAACCCAAAACTAGCCACACTGAAAAACACAATACAAAAACACTTTAACCAAAAATTCATTTTCACATGTGCAATAAAATCGACTTTATTTTACTTAAATCTTTTGCACCACAGAGCTCTTTAATCCTGATCGTTCCACTCAGAGAACAACTTTATTAAACCTGTCATTAGTTTGGAGTTGATGACGTTCTTCATTAATTTTCTTTTTAACTCAACTTTTAGAAAGTCTTTTAATGTCCTAAACATAACTGATTTTCAGGGGTTTTTTTCCCATCACCCTCCATCTCTGAGTTGTACTAGATTTGACCTGCTAGCCTTCCCCCCCCCCCCCACCCTCCCCTTCACCCCCGTTTCCTGCGTCGAACAGGAAATTAATTACAACCGCACATGCGAGTGGACAGGCTTCCAGCCGAACACGTCAGGCCTGATCAAGTCCAGCTACTGCTTCGTGGCCGGTGGCTAGATTTAGAACCTCACGCTAAAATAACAGGAGGAATTCCCACTAGTGCACCGTTTCAGACTCCAGCTACGTGAACTTGCAGGTGAAACTCGTGCAATTACCCAATTATACGAACCGTGCGCTGTGTCAGATCGAGGTTCTGGCGAGCTTCAGAGCGGCTGGTAATTTGCTCGTGCTTAAAATAAAAAATAAAAAAAAGGGTAAAAATACCCAGCAGGCGAAATCTTAGTGTCACCACCTTCCATTATGAGTAACGGAGACCACAGCAAGGTGAATTTATTACTTTTATTGCTAATTCTTCATGCCATCCGGCTGAATCCGCTCGTTCACGTCACACGGGAACGTTCATGGGAAAAATATCTTCCCGAACAAGACACGCAGAAACGCAGAGCTCCGGAGTCAGCTGTGTGGACTTACAAATCGTGATAAATAAGGTTGAAAGTCGGAGGCATAAATCTTTTATTGTTTTGTTCCACGTTTAAGAATTGATGAATCCATTTTCCACAGAGAGGCCTACTGTTGGTCAGAGTGGGATGTGGATGGGAAGAGTAATGAAGTAGAACGGAAAAAAAAAAAACACAAAGCAGGGCTGACTTATTAAAACAATGTTTAAAATAAATCAGACGGAGGAAGAAAAAGAAAAGGAGCAGGATGACAGTGCAGTGGTGTGGAGTCACCAAAAACATATGGAGCTATTATTCAGTTTAACACAGGGTTAGCAAGGGACAGCCCCTCTCTCTCTCTCTCTCTCTCTCTCTCTCTCTCTCTCTCTCTCACTGTGTCTCTCTTTCCTCCTGTCTCTCTTCTTATCTCTTTCCTCATTTCTCTCTCACTATGTTTTCTATCGTTCTGTCTATCTCTGTTTCTTCTCTCTCTTTCTTTCTATCTGTGTATTTCTCCTGCTCAGTTATCTCTCTATCTCTTTACCTCCTCTCTCCCTCTCTCTCTCTTTGTCTGCATCACTTTCTTTTTACATCTCTCTTTGTCTGGCTTTTTCTATCGCTCTCTGTTTTTCTTTTCCTTGCCTCTGTTTTTTTTTTCCCCCTTTGTCTATTTTTTTTTCTGTCTCAGTCTCTCTCTGTCGTTCTCACTTTCCTTCTGTCTCTCTCTCTCCTTCTCTATCTATCTATCTATCTATCTATCTATCTATCTATCTATCTATCTATCTATCTAAGTAATGTCATCTATCTATCTATCTATCTATCTATCTATCTATCTATCTATCTATCTCTCTCCAGCTTTCTCTTTGTCTATCTGTCCATTTGTGTTCTCTCTCTCTCTCTCCCTCCCTCCCTCCCTCCCTCCCTCTCTCTCTGTATCTGTATCTGTCTTTCGTTTTACAACTCTCTTTCAGACTGTCTCTTTTTCTCTTTCTATATGTCTTCGCTTTTCTGCCTCTGTCTCTCCCTCTCTTTATGTCTCTTTCTTGCTTCTATCTCTGTTTCTCTTTCTGTCTCAGTCTGCTCTCTCTCCTCTCTCTCTCTCTCTCTCTCTCTCTCTCTCTCTCTTTACCTGCTCCAGCATCACAACAAAACCAACACACACACACACAGGAAATATTAAAAAATGTGCTGAAGGCATGCTGATTGTCTAGACTATTCTCCCCTCTATTCCTGGGTTATTATATAATTACAGTAATAAAAGTAATAATTTGATGGCCTGAGATGATGAAAATTGGTATTCAGAAAGCAAACGCAAACACAGAGGTGCTAACATTGCTGAGAAGAAAATCCTAGCCCAAAAATAAACAGTGAGAAAATGACTTTATAATTAGCTGAGCCTAGCCCCGCCCACTCGATTTCGATCGGCTCACGAGGAAGTGGCTGCAAAATAAGAATGAAAAACGAACAAAAATACGTGTCTGTTAGTTTCCTTTCGAATTGAATGTGCAAACGCTATGTACGGACCGTAAATATTGGCAGCTTTGCCAAATACGGTGATTAATCTATACTTTATTTCACTGACATAAAATCAGTGTAGAACTTTAAATGTTTCTAAATGTTAGAAATCACACAAATAATTTATAATTTTTTTTTCATCCAAGTGAAAGCATGACAAAGTTTTTTTTTTTTTTTTTTTATAATTTTTAAAAATATTTTTAAAGTACTTAAAAATAAAAGCATTTATTGTAATAGAATAATTGTATAATATTGAGAATAATGCCATTGGGATTAAATGTCATGTTCTTTGTGATGCTCTAGATGCCATCTTGGAAAATCACTGACCATGACCTCAGTAACCCCAGTGACTTAAAGTATTGGCACCCCATGAACATTGTTCAGAAAAGAATACAACCACAGTTGTGGGGGGAAAAAAAGAGGGGAAAAAAAGAAAAGAAAAAGAAGTAATTTCTCCAATTTTATGAAAGCACCTTGTTAAATCTGGTTAAAATCTGAAATTGAAATTTTAAGATAAAAATGTGAAAGATTTAAGATGCATTTCATGGTTTGGTCAGTCTGTTTTTTAGGGGGGGGGGGGGTTTGTTTAATTTTTTTAGGTTTTTTCTTTCGTTCTTTCTTTCTTTCACATTTTATTTTTTGCCTCTTTTTTTTTTCTGAAAAAGTTTCAATCCTGTCATATTTAAAAGTGAACATACGCTGTTTGTGAAACAATGACGGCAACAGAGCGCAAAAGATTGATGTTCCTTGTTCAGGAGGTTACACTGAGTTGACTCATATACACAGGCGGCTGAGAACAAGTTGATTTCCCCTGATTGTTACTCGAAAGTAGTAATAATTCAGGAAATTGCATCGTTTGGATGTTAAAAGCTTCATTCTACTGCAACAGAAAATGTTTGCAAAAAAAGTCGGAAAAAAGTACAACAGAATAAAGTGAATAATAAACAGATTTATATTTTCTTAGAAGAGGAGTTTAAGTACTTGGGGTCAACAGTCCAGAGTAATGGAGAGTGTGGGAAAGAGGTGAAGAAGCGAGTGCAGGCAGGTTGGAATGGCTGGAGAAAGGTGTCGGGAGTTCTGTGTGATCAGAAAATATCAGCGAGAATCAAGGGGAAGGTGTACAGGACAGTGGTGAGACCGGCCATGCTGTATGGTTTAGAGACAGTGTCACTGAGGAAGAGACAGGAGTCAGAGCTAGAGGTTGCAGAGCTGAAGATGTTGAGGTTCTCTTTGGGAGTGACAAGATTGGACAGGATTAGGAACGAGTACATCAGAGGGACAGCTCATGTTGGACGTTTGGGGGACAAAGTTAGGGAGGCCAGATTGAGATGGTTTGGACATGTTCAGAGGAGGGAGAGTGAGTATATTGGTAGGAGAATGTTGGACATGGAGCTGCCAGGCAGGAGGCAAAGAGGAAGGCCAAAGAGGAGGTATATGGATGGAATTAATGAAGATATGAAGCTAGTGGGTGCAAGTGTTGAGGATGCAGAAGATAGGGATAGGTGGAGAGAGATGATTCGCTGTGGAGACCCCTGAAGGGAAAAGCCAAAAGAAGAAGAAGATTATTTACTTAGAGCTTGAAACTTTTCAAACCGGAGCAGTGTTCAGTTCTGTGCTGATTTTTATGAAATTCTTAGTCACTGATTCTTTGTAAATGTCCTGAAGTACCACTGGGACTCAAGCTATTTTCATTGAAAGCAATAAGAACCAAAAACTAGCATGCATATTGGCGGACATTAAAAATAAACCGCTATAAATCACAAAGCCATCTCGGTAATTGTCTCAGGAAGAATTAATCTAAGACTTTTGATCGCTTTTCTATTCTCCATTCATAGCTGGTGTTTTCTTAGAAGTCATATCAAATGTGATTTCTTTTTTCTTTCCTTCCTTTTGCGAGGTCATTCATTTGGATGAATTTGAAAAGCTCTCTGATTAAACGACTTCCAAAAAAAAAACCAAAAAAAAAAACACTAATCTAAAACATTATGGGTTCCATGAGTGGAGATGAAATTGCTTAAAGAGATATCGTAGAAAATTGGTCTCGGAAATGCTACAAAAGGTCAAATTCATCTATTATCTCATCAGAGAGAGAGAGAGAGAGAGAGAGAGAGAGAGAGAGAGGGACAGATGTGAGGTGGCTAGCATATTAGTGCTGCACATGTTTGTCCATGGAAATTTACTGCTGACTTCACCAGTGTCCAGGGTGAAAAAAGCCCAGAGTTCCATCTGATTAATGACCGATTGCTACAGAATCGATAAAATGTAAATCGTGCCAGGAAAACTCCTTCGAAGCATTGTGTTGTCCCCTGCGGATTCACACGAGCCGGCATCCAGCACGGACGTGCGTCTGTCCCGTGTCTGTCCTTATTAAGTGAGGACAAATGAGAAGATGTCTGAGACAGCAGGAGACGATAGCAGGGTCTTTTACGTGGCTGGAATCGAGTACGAGGGGAGCTTTGAGATTTTTAATCGATTTCTATTCAACAGCAGAGATGCTTCGGTCAACGGTACGGCGTGAAGATCAAATTATGCGTTTTAAATCAAATTAAAAAAGAAAATCATAAAAAAAATAATAAAAAAAAAAAACCCTCTTGATGATTAATGATTCGTGATTCAGTGAATCACCGATTCATCGATTCAGTGTTAATGAATCATATTTGAAAATTCAAGAAATTCAAAACAGATTCATTTTTATTGTAGCTGCTCACTTTGTTTAGACAACATTAGACAACATGTTTAATGAGGACGCGGAAGCATTTCAAGTCTTCTGGTGAAAGTGTGACCAAAGTAGCTAGCCATTTACTGCATGCCTTTAACCCTGAACGTAGCGTTAACGGTTTGTTCGGAAAGCCATTGCTGTCCCTGAAGCTGCAGTTAAACCGAAAGAGAAATAAATAAAAAAAATATCTACAAGAATGTGTGGAAAGGAAAGCGTGAGATGATAGACGAGAAGAAGCGGTGAAATGGAGTAAATATTGCACTACAATCTCTCTTTGCTCTGCATTTGGCACTGAAGCATGATGGAATCAATTGGGTTATGAATTTACAGCTTTCTTTTCTTCCTGCTCCAAAAGGCTTCTTCTGGTCACTTTTAATTTGATATAAAGTAAGTAAAGGACCCGAGGCACAGTGAATTAAATCCGTCTAACAGTCGAGAGGGTTGACGGACAAGTGGTTATGAGAGATCGAGATGAGGGAACCTAAACGCTCTGAATCACTTCTCAGTTTATTACACTGCACTTCCTCACTAACTCCAATGATCGCAAGTCTACAAGTCTAGTAGTTATTTACAAATGTTCACCACCCTGCAGTTTACAAAAGGTGTGTGTGTGTGTGTGTGTGCATGTGTGCGAGAAAAGCACAATGATGTTTTCCACAATGATAAAGCAGTATATCTTTATGTTTGGATCAAAATGATCAATTTTAAACCAATAAAAATGCAAAAATAATAAGAAAAAATAAAATAAATACAAAAAATAATAACAATAATTTTCACTTGCTCAAAAATGCTAATGAAGATTTGAAATAAAAAAGAAAAAATTCTAACGAATTAAACAAACTAATAAATAGATCAATATGTATAAATATATATTTAGTCTTTGTATTAAAAATTAATAACTAAATAAAATAAAATAAATAAACACTAGAACAAAATGTCAAACAAAGAAAGTAGAGAAAATTATCATTATTATTATTATTATTATTATTATTATTATTATTATTATTATTTCTTTATAAATAATTTTTTTGTTAAAATAACCTTTTAATCATTTTTATCTAGGATTTTTTTATTAAATAAATAAATAAATAATACACAAATTAATTAGTACTTTTTTGTAACCTTTTTGTGTATTTTTGCATGTTGTAATTTTATCCTTTCTACATTTTCTCTGGAAATGTAGCTTTTTTTTTTAATTTAATGAACTGATCTCCTACATAAAGAGATGACATGATGGTTGTCATAGCAACAGCCTGAAATAAAAGTCACTTTTGAATTGAAAGTAAAATGGAAACAGTTGGTTAAAATCAGGAAGCAGAGTTCGGACAGGAAGTCAGGTTCCTACATGATCGTTAAAGACGAATGAAACAGAATGGTGGAAAAGTGCATGTGACGGCGCTACCTGCTGCTGCCCCGAGGTCACCTGACAGGATATACGGCTCACAGCTCAGGAGGTCGAGAGTTCATGGGGGAAAATCCCCAGAGTTTCAGGATCATGGGGATTTTGATCCCTGGGATAGAAAGAGCGCCCACTGCTGGTGTGTAGGAGCACCGGGGGAAAGGAGATGTGTGTGAGGGTGTGGTGTTTCACATTCCTGGTTGACTCTCCATCACTGTTATCATGATGATGTTTTACACACACACACACACACACACACACACACACACACACCATCTGCCTCCATTCAAGCAGAGTAGGTGCCACTGTCCAAATGTTTGGACAGAAGCAGACGGAAAGACCGAGATGGCGTCCTTAATCTCTCTCCAGCAAACACAAAATGCTTACTGACCCTTTACCTGTGTGTGTGTGTGTGTGTGTGTGTGTGTGTGTTTTTTTACAATGATAAGGCAGTACACTTTCTTTAGGTTTGGCTTCATTATTAAACAACTCTTTTTTGTGTGTCTCTGTGTGTCTTTGTGTGTGTGTGTGTGTGTGTGTGTGTGTGTGTCTGGCATTTGGCAAACACCCTTAACAAGAGTGACTTGCATTTTATGTGTGTGTGTCTGTATTTACACGTGTATTTGTGACTTTGTGTGTGTGTGTGTCTGTTTGTGTGTGTGTGTGTGTGTGTGTGTTGCATTAACATTGCAGTAACTTTTCTAAAGATTATTGGTGAGAGAGAGATGAAGAGGAAGGAATGGTGTAGATGAGTCCAGCGGGTGAGTTCACCAGTAACTTGAGCGAGTTTATTTATTTTTTATTATTATTTATTCACAGCTGCATGTGCTTATAGCTTTTACATCAATTATTAAAAGTATAAAATAAATAAATAAACAAATAAATAAATACTTTTTGCATTATTATTATTATTATTATTATTATTATTATTATTATTATTATTATTATTATTATCGCTTATCGTTATTATTATTATTATTATTATTATTGTTATTATTGTTGTTATTATTATTATTATTATTATTATTATTATTATCGCTTATCGCTTATCGCTTATCGTTATTATTATTATTATTATTATTGTTATTATTGTTGTTATTATTATTATTATTATTATTATTATTATTATTATTATTATTATTATTATTGGTGGTGGTTGTGGTGCTGTTGTAAAACTAAATTGTTTACATTTTATTATGTATTATTTTATTTCATTTATTATTTGTCCTTTCACACCAACTCATTTTGCCTTGTAGACTTCTTGCCCCAGATGAGTTCAATTTACAAACGAATGAATGTCAAGGAAAATATTCCGCCTCCTGTAAACGTTACAGTGACATCCTGGGAATCTCCGGTCTCTCAGATTGACTCACTGTCTCTAATTCAATGCAAAAAAAAAGAAGTGACAGGTGTGTTTACTGTGGCAAAATAAAACCCTCCACAATGCGAGTCTCATGGTCTGAAAACACACTGCAGCGAGACAGATGGGTCAATAGCCTGAATAATCTGAATGGATCTTTGGAAAAAGCTCACAAGATTGCTTCATGAGAGAGAAAAATAACATGTATGCACCCCATCCTACTTGTTGTATGCTCTCAGGACAGCCGTGTGTGTGTGTGTGTGTGTGTGTGTGTGTGTGTGTGTGTGTGTGTGTGTTTGTGGGAGTCAATCTAGAACTCAGGCCATTCAACTCTGCCTCTTCATCACAGGTTGTCTCCTTAGCAACCGTGGAGTGTGTAGTCTGATACTTAAATACATTTTTAAAAGGCAAGAGAGTGTGTGTATGTGTGTGTGTGTGTGTGTGTGTGTGTGTGTGTGTGTGTGCCTGCTAAGACGTGAAATCAATAAAGCTGCCTGGCAGACGAGTTTAACTATGCGGGTTTCTGCAGTGGCTGGCGGCGAAAAGGATGCGACTCCCAAATCCATCACGATGGGGAGAGAGAGAGAGAGAGAGAGAGAGAGAGAGAGAGAGAGAGAGAGAGAGAGAGAAATAGAGATAGATATGAAGATGAAGGAATGGGGTAGATAAGTTCACCGGGTCATCATGTGAGTTCACCAGTGACTTGAGTGGGTTTATGTATTGATTTTTTTTTTAAAGACCGCTGTATTTTGCTCACAGCTTTTCCATGATGTATTACCGGTAAAAATAAATAATTAAATAAATGAATGAATGAATAAATAAATAAATAAATAAATAAATAAATAAAGGGTCAAACTTGTGAAAGCTGTAACACAAATTATTTATTTATTTTATTTATTTATTTTTAATATACTTTTATTTTATTTATTTTAATTCTTTTATTTCTTTATTTTTTATTTTATTTTATTTAAATTGTTTCATTTATTTTATTTTATTTCACAACTCTATCGCTAAAAATTGATAAGTAAATTGAAATTTCACACACAAAAAAAAGACGTTTTAATTGTTTGTTCAAGAGTCAACAAACAAGTAGACAAAGCTAAAAAAAAACAAAAAAAAAACTCTCCAGCAGTGATTTTGGCTTTCTGCCACTTAACTCTGTGCATTCAAGCCTTTTGGAAACATGGACATGGTGTAGAATTTCGTTCGTCATTCCCCCAGAATGAACCCCGCCCCCAAACCTCCACCACCCCGACCCCCAGCTCGTCGCACAGGGCCACTTTCAATTTCAGAGCTGAATCGCAGGAGTGCTGTGCAATGTCAAGCAGGAGTGCAAGCAGGAGTTAATCATTGCGAGATGGCTGGGCCGATAGGACTGTGACTAATTTCTGTCTTTGCTGGGAGGGTGATTAATGCCAGGGCTCTCGGGCCGTGGGAGATAAGCTCACTCCTTCTGCAGGATAAAAACAGACCACACTTATCAAGGGCAAGAAGGGAGGAAGGGAGGGAGGGCAGGGGAGACCGGGAATGAGGCTGAGTTTTGATGCATATGGTCATAAGCAGATATGATCGGTCGTCTCTGGGGCGATCCATTACACTTTCCCCCCGATGGATATAATACGATTCAGAGCGGACAGAGCCCAGAGAAGTGGGGGGGAAGCACCTGAGAATCTCATTGCTGAGGATTAATTACAAAAGTGGGGTCGCAGGAGAAGGTAGAATGACAGATCATTTTTGCAGAGGGCAAAGAGGACCAATTGAGGCCAGAAGGAAGTTGAGAAAAGAAAAGTAGATATGTGAGAACTTAATTGGATTGGAAATAAAGATTGCAACACATCAAGTCGCGTCTGTTTGAACACACACAAAAACATTGCTCCAGCACGAGCTACACACTGACATCTGATGGTTAAGTGGAGAAAATTAATTTGCTGCATACTCTCCAGAGAGTCATATTCTCTTCTATTGCTCTTCTATTGTTTTTTTTTTTTTTTTTGAAAGAGGATGAGGTGAAAAGCGAGATTCTGCGGTTAGATGACTGGCTCCTCCTGGAATTTTACACTCGCTGCATCTCTGAGGGCGAACAATGAGCCGGTTGTGATGGATCCTCTGCTGTGACAAGAGACTGTAAGTTACCCAACCGCAGCTTTCAGCTCCCATTAGCTACCACAATGCCTTTCCCCTTAGCCAACTCTATCCAAAACATGACAACTGTCATAAAACTGCTGTGGGAACTGTAAATTTGAGGATGACAACGATTTTGGTGCGGTTTCTGTTTGAACCTGAATACGAGATGTGTATTTGGCAAGATAAATTTTCACTGCTGACTTGGGCTTTTTTCAAAAGCTTTGTTTTGACTAATGGACCCCGAGGGCAAGCCAGAGTTCATTACATTCTCCAAGATAGCCAAGAGTGTGGTGTAAATGTGTTTTGACTGAATTCTGAATTTTTATTTTTGTTCTATTGCCTTGTCAATTCCTAACTGTTCTTGCTATTCGCACAAGAGTTACTGAACTGTCGAATTTTGTCCCTGACTGTTTTTATTTTTTTGTTTGGTTCATGCATATGGATTCTTTAACTCTGCTAAACATTACATTTACATTTTTTATGTTTTGTATCCAAAGTAACTGACAGGTAAAACCAGATAAAACTGAAAACTTAAGGGTTGAGATCTTGCGGGTTAAGAATCTTGCCCAAAAGTGGCATCTTGGTGATGCTGGGATTTGAACTCCTGATCATCTAACCAGTAGCCCAAACCTTGAGCCACCACCAAAATCCTTCAGAATTGAGCTACATCAAAAGCCTCTATTCCATAAAAACATAATATTCTACATAAGACAGTTCTCCCATGCAATGTTACTCAACACCTAAATTCCTAGTGATAGGCTAGTATGACTCCAATAGATATGGATGAAAGGATCTTTTTCACCAGGAGAGCAGGACTAATTATACTCTATTTGACACCTTGGATTGTTATGGAAGGTACTCACTGGGAAAGCTTTCAGATGGATTAGAACTGAACAGATCACAAACTGTGCAACTCTTCCAGCAGGAAGCAAGCACTGCTTCCTCTTCCTCGTTACCTAATCAGAAATATCTGTCAAGTGCGTAATAGCTTGACTCTCTGCAAGTAATGGAAATGAGGACCAAGTGGCATGAGGGTCGGTTTATGCCAGGTGTGAAGCTGGAAATTAGATAGCATTTGAAGCAGTCTTACTTGCTCCAGTTTGAGCAGCTACCTGAAGGCACTTATCAAGCCCAACTCAGCACCATGTTCCTTTCGATCTTCCAGATCTAACACTTGACCTACCACCCCTCAAGATACAAGAAAGACTTGCGTCAAGAATTGTTTCTGTTCTGGGAACCAGATGGTGGAATGAACTTCTCCTGGTGATTAATCGCCTAAAAGTCTGTTCCCTTGGAGCCTTTAGAATGGCTCAACTTGACCAACTAATCCTGAAAGTATGAGGAAGACTTGCAGCAAAATTATTAGTACCCAGATGGTGGAATGACCTTCCCCTGGCTGTCTGAACAGCTGAGTCCACTGTCTGCCTTCAAATAAAGATTGAATCCTACCTTTTCACCAAGCAATAATTTAAAAAATGAAGGTACTGATCAAACTCTGCTCTGCATCCTGTTCCATCCAAGCTTCTAAATCAACAAGATTTGACCTGACCCACAATCAAGGACTCTACCCTGTCCTGGCAAGCAGGTGGAGGAACAGACTTTCCCTAGCTGTCTGAACAGCTGAGTCACTGGCTGCCTTCAAATGAAAACGGAAGTCCTGCCAGTTCATCAGGCACTAATTAAAAAAATGAAGGTACTGATCAAACCCTGCTCTGCACCCTGTTACCTTTTAAGCTTCTAGGTCAGCTAAACTTGACCCACAGTCCCTCAAGACACAAGAAAGACATGCATCAAGACTTTTCTTTGCACTGGCAACCAGGTGGTGAAATGAACTTCCCCTTGCTATCTGAACACCTGAGCCCCTGGATATCTTCACTAAGCTGTTAAATAAGTTTTGTTTTTGTTGCAATAACTTGTACTAACTTCTCTTTGGCGTGGGTTTAGTTTGATTCTTATCCTACATACATTCAGTCTAGCAAGCGCTAAAAAAAAGTCGCTCGTGTCACATGAAGGTCTTCAATCTGTTGCTTCTGTCTGATCTTTATTTCATTTATGATGTCCTTATACACATTTGAGGGAGAGGCTGCATATGGCAGGATAAGATGCAACCTTGGTTATAAGTTTTTCATCTATTTTTGTGCAAATAGCAAATGCAGGTAAGAACTAATGTTGTGGTAGCGAGGTACTAAAATGCCAACACTATAGGATTCGTCTGAGGAATCCTTCGATCCAGTCATTTGGATTTGTCCCTTTATATAATCGTTTCCTTTCATGGAATTAGAAATGATCTAGTTAGAGCCTGACCAATTTGTACTACCATGTTTTGATAGAGCCTACAAAGCACTTCAAAGCACAAGTGCCTCAGATAAAGGCATCTGCTCAATGCTGTGGAAGGAAATCTACAATTAATGGCAGTTAACAAGGACCATGATCTTGTTTGTTCATGTGCACTGCCATGCTCACCGGTGCTTTTTTGGCAAATGTCTGCCCAATCTCCTAATTAAACCTAGCGTGCACTCCTCACTCTTGCACACCAGGTTCTCTCTTTAGACCCATCACATGGCCATTTAGGCTAATCCCTTGCAGCAGAGAGCTGCCGAAAATAAGATGTCAGTGGATTTCAGACAGCTTCGGAGCTGTCAGCGTTTCCCTTTAGTGACACAAGGAGAGAAGGAGGGAGAGAGGGAGTCGAGCACATTAAGCGACCTGCCCATCACTGCTAGTGTTTTATAGGCCGGCTAAGACGAAGAGGCACTCTTGCAGAATAATGGCTGAACATGTGCAGGAATGTGACATCTGCTGTGTCTTTCCTCAGGTTGAATGTGACAAGAGTTGAAGCGGACATTCGGTGCGAAAGCTAATCCTCTGGAGGAATGTGGTCTGACACGAGGTATCGCACACTGTAATTTAGAAAGAGTCGCAGGAAAAGTTTGAGGTTTGATGAGCTGTGAAAGTGCAATAGGTTATTTCTATTTTAAAAAAAACAAAGCAAAACAAAACAAATCACATCCACGAATCCCCCGCCGCCGCATTTGTGTGGCTGAACATGTCCGAGTCACATCTGAAGAAGCATCCTTTGTGCTCTCTGGCTGGAAGTGGTGAAAGCCCTTGAAGCGGTGCAATAAGATACGTCGCTAAATGGCTAAATGGAGTCCTATTATCAACCAGAGCACTTTCTTTTTGAAGTGCCCACATCGTTCTCGCTTCTCACCATCGAACCGTGCCCACTTAAACTCGGACTGCGGCGTTCTCGCGTCATTATGGCTGGTGTTGTGTTCCCTGCAGATCCAAACCTGCCATTATCCAATCATCGGTGTCACTTTATGGGCTGAGTTATTAGATACGGTTGTGTGTGTGTTAGCAATAGTGTCTCTGTTACAGGTCAACGACTTACCCGGTAACTCAACAGGTTCAGGTTTCTTCAATGTACGTCTTTTTTTATTATTTTTTTTAACGGTTCTAGTGGCAGATGTTCATTTGTTCACAGAACGTTTCATCCGGATAAATCCATTCAGCCCTTTTTTATTGATGCAATATGCCACCAGCCTCCTGAGCATGACACGGCACACTCTCCTGCCATCTCCTGCCCCTCATAAATCTTGTTTTATTAAAACCTCTGGTTGAAAAAAGTGTGAACTTCGAGGAAGCAGGCAATTATGAGAAGCAAAATGGGAAATCATGTGGAAGAAATGACGACGTGTCCTGTTTCACTTTGATTCCCTGTGCAAACTTTTTTTTGGGTCTAATCCAGATGCAGTAGCTTCTGATAGGAATTGCACACGAAAAGGACGGATAAGATTAACCGACGGTGTTTCATCAAAAAATAAAGATGGAGAAGTTAATGAAAGCGCAAGGGATTTCAGAGGCATTTAAGGGCTTTAAAATGGATCGCTGATGGAGCTCCTTCTTCAGCTCGACGTGTGTTGCTGGCTCTTAATTGATTACTCGGTGCTTCGTAATTGATTGTCTTGAACTTACCATGCTGAGAGAGGAGGCCAGAAGGAGAGAGCGGTGAGGATTAAGGTATGAAGGGAGAGCAACTTCTGTCCTGAATAAGGATGACGCGCTCCTGATTACTTTCGAGGCTGCAAATTGCGTCGGAGAATTCGAAAAATTCCACGGCTATTGTTCGAGCGATATTACTTCAGCCTGCGTCGCACGTCGCCACAGGCAGATACGATGGAAGTCATGCGAATTATGAAGCTCTCGGAAGAATGAATCTGGGAGGTGGAGGTGGAGGTTGAGAGGGGTGTCGCCAGAAACAATTTGTCATTTATGCCCAGAGACTCATTAATCACATATTTCTCTGTGTGAATTTGCACCATGAGCCTCTTTCTTGCATCAGGGGAGAAAAGAGTGATGGAAAGAAAAACGAGAGAAGAGAAAAAGAGACGGAGAGAACCAGAGGGCGGGGGAAGGGAAAGGGAAAGGGGAAGGAACAGACGCCTAAATTATTTGGTCCTCATCAAACTCCTGCTACCATGATGTTGATGTCAGAGACAGGAAGGATTATGCTGTAGCTGATTAGATCTCAGGCGCTTTGTTCTTCCTGATAACACGTTGTTATTATTATTATCAGAGACATCTTTTCATGACTGATGGAATGAGTTAAGAGAAAAGGGGGTGTATCGCGCGGTCGGGCGGGCGGACGAGTGACAGGGTGACATTGAAAGTCTGACCGAGTCTTGCATTATTTATTTTTTTTAAAGCACTTAGCACACAAATTGTAAATGTTGTACCACGCCTCGCTCAGCAATCACTCTAATACAAGCCATTAGCTAATCATACAGTTTTTTCACTTCTGATTAAGACCTCAAATGAGGTTGTTTTTAATTACTAAGCAGCTGAAATCCTCCCCCAGGGGGTGGAGGGGTGGAGTTTTTTGGGGGTCTTTAGACTTTTTCTCCAAACAAAGTCATCAACCCGTCTTCTTTTTCTCCAGCTCCCACTCGATATTGGCGCTCCCCGTCTTTGCATCTTTGATCCGTTTCTCGGGGGGGGAAAAAAAAGAAAAAACCACAGCCCAAAGGTGAAGACTGCCCCATGTAATAATATCAAAGCCAAAGCTGTAAGCGACTCCTTTGAAGCTCCTCTTTATTTTCCCTCTGCTGACAGGTTCTCCAGACTCTGTCAGGGGAACAGTTGTTAGTTAAGACAGTCGGTGCCGTTAGCGTCACTCAGTAATTCAGAGCTCGTCCTGAGGGGGACTTGATCTCAGGCTTGTCCTCAGACACGCAGCTGTGACCCGACTTTGAACTCGACACTGACCTCAGTGCTTCCTGGCAGGACGTTAGCCTCGCCAAGTGACCTCGGGGTGAGCCGCGGGTCTGAGGAGTCAAATAGCGGAGAGCGATAGAAAGTATAAAAGGAGCCGTCAGGTATAAATCAATCGTGTCAGGTTTCTAAAGGCACAAGGTGGAGGGAACTTTAAGAACGGATTAAAACGCTGGCATAAAAATGTGCCATAATGAATAATTGTATTTCATATCCGTTTATAGTTTCATTTAATGTTTTGATGTGGAATGACTACAACAAGCTACAACAAACGAACCCGTAACCAGTGAAAGTATCAGAAAAGTCTATAAAAGATAAAAGGTAAACATCACATCTAGGCTTCCTCTAGGGCAAAATATTTAGGCCACGTATTAGTAAAGACTTTAATTGATTTACCTTCCGAGACAAGAAGTTCACCGAGATGACGAGATGAAGAACGGCTTTATTTGTCTTCGGTGAAAAGCTTAATTGTGCGCCAATGCGTATATCCTAACCTGTCAGAAATGCTTGAGAGAACTATCCATGAGTGATGTTTAATGGGCTGAAAAAGGTTTTACAGTGTAGATTTCACACCTCTCACAGGAAGTTTTAAAAGGCTTTGAGGCACCAGAGCAAACTCTCGCACTCCATCACTCTTCCACTCTCCTCAACCATTACGGGGAGAAAACTATAACGAGAAAATATCTACTTTCAGCACCGGGGCTGCAATTCAGCAAGCGTTTCAGTCCAGTCTTCCGTGCGCATTATTGAGGAGTAGCCGAAGCTCCTGTGTTCGCATGTGGTAAGTGTAATTACAACATCAGATAGTGATGTGTGAACGTCCAACGATCGTCTTGGGAAACATAAAGCTGCTGAAATGTGGCATTAAGATGACCCTTATCTGGAAAGGCATCCTCTGTCCTCCAGTCTCGCCGCTCTCTAGGCGGTAGTAAAACTAGCATACGGCGTCCCGCCATTAGTCCTTTCCTCATTGGACACATTAAGGCTGTGAAGGTACGGGAAAGTTTTAAGGCTTGTTTTCTTGTTTGATTAAGAGGATTTTTTGGAGTATTTTACTAAAGTAAAAAAATAATAAATAAATAAATAAATAAATAAATAAATAAATAAGTAAAATCAATGGATGCATTATTTAATTTACCTGAGTTTCATTTTAAAACATCCAAAAATTATAGACATGAATAAAAAAAGATATATATATATATATATATATATATATATATATATATATATATATATATATATATATATATATATATATATATATATATATATAAAATAATAATAAAAAATAAGTTACTAAATATGGAGTGAATAAATAAACGAATAAATAAATAAATAAATAAATAAATAAATACATGAGTATGTACATAAATAAAACGAATACATAAATAGACAAAACTAATAAGTCAATAAACCATTCTTATACAAGCAAGGAGTGTTAAGTGAAACTAAATTAGATTACTAAATTGTCATCATCCAATAAAGAATTAAACACAATGAGGCCGTTAAGGGTAAATAATCAATAATGGGGTCGTGTAAGTTACCCATGGTACGTTTTATCCTTTTATAGACACATTCAATGTTATAGAACATATCTCTTATGCTATAAATGCTCATTCCCACACCAGCCTCTTGTTGTTTTACAAAAACACTTTCCCATTGAAAACTTTTACTGTTATAATGAGTTGATACTGAAGACTCCTTCCATCATCTCCTTACAGAAAACTTTGCTCCATCAATGATTATTCTTTTTTTGGTGTTTGTGTTTTTCTTTCTTTTTATTTTTATTAGCTGTTAGTATTGAAATGATTACATATTAGAACAAGCATACTTTCTGACCAATCACGTTCAAGAATTCCCAAGTTCTGCGCTATAACTCCAATTAATGCCTCCTGGGGACCCTTAAGAAAGCAGCCTTCTTCCTTAGTTGTTTGAACCCTGCTGAGACTGAAGAGAAGAAAGTTATCCCAAGCTAAATATATATTTATATTACGAACTGAGAAGGAGAAGGAAGTGCTGAATGTCTTAGCAAAAAAAAAAAAAATTATGGCTTATTCCATCTCCACTTAATCCCATCTGCTCAGCTCTCCACAGCCTGCCAGGATCTCAGCCTCACTCAGCCGCAGCCCCAATTATTAAGCCCCTCGACACTCACCCCATCTCCAAATGCTACACGTTAATGCTTCTTCGGGGTGGCAGCTTCACGGGAAATGGCAGGAAATGGTGGCCAGTAAGGGTGGGTGGGGCGGTCATTTCGGTGCCGCATAATAGCAGTAAACGGAGAAACCTATCATATATCAGAGCATGCTGCACCTGGTGGACACGTGTTGAAAGTCCATTTTTATGGTCGGTGGATTTTATAACTTGGGCTTGGAAGGAATCGGTGCAGCTTCGTCCAAGCCTTCCATCCATATGTTTTGTTCTCATAGGACTGACATAGTCTTTCCCCAGAGCGCATGTCATAGCCTTAAGTAATTTTTCCCTGTAGTTACTTCTTTTTTTTCTGGAACAGGCTAATATTCGGCATAATTAGACCAATTTCCGTAATTGTTATCTTCCCCAGGGGACATGCGAACAAAAAACTCTAAGGATTGACAGGAAGGAAAGGCAGGCGGTGGAAATGTTCTGGGGAACAAAAAGCAGCTCTTTTGGTTACATCTTGCAAAATAATGTAGCTTGCAGGATGACGTGGAAATACACCAGTGTCAAAATGCCATGTTGTTGTTTTTTTAATAAGACACCATTGCTTCTATGATACCTGAGTGCCATCAGGGTAACGGCGTATTCTTGTTCTGTTTGGTGCGACTGGAAAATATCACCAATTGAAGCCACCAGTTCCAGATAACGGTCTGGTAATGGAGTGTGTTATCTTAAACTCTACGACTCTCTGGCCTTTTTGAGATGGAGGTTCTTTCTGCGATGCCAGGCGTATCTCCTTACACTAAAAAGCTTCCGCATGTGGCCGGCTCTACACTAACAGCATTGATAAGGCGTGTATTTTTTTTTTAATAGCCAGACAGTACAAAAAAGGGGGGTTAGATAAGGAACAAGAGGTGTTAGAAGGACTCCTGGTTGTTCTCCCTGATAACATTACAGTAGTTTTCCATGCAAGGTCAGTGTGCAGTGTGCACACACTGACTGTGAGCTTGGAGAAAAATCCACAGCTGACTCTTAGCCCCAAACTGTACGATTGAGTCGTCTGCTTGGTGACATGCTCATCATCTATAATAGGCACGATGTCAGGGCTAGGGAGGCAGGATGTAGTGCACAATGTGCTGATCTGCCGCTAAACCTTCAGGCCCCCTCAGGCATTTTGGTTACTAAGTGCAGAAGTGCCTAAAGCTGAGTGTGGATCAGATTCCTTAGGGCTTCTGCGCTGGATTTCATAAATACCGGGTAGCTTCCTCTTTCTGGGGGTCCTGTAGTCAGGGTAAATCTTTGCATACAGGAGCAGAAAATACACCTGTCCTAAATATTTTTGTGGAAAACAGCAATGTCATTCTTGTAGTTTTTATCTATTTATAGTTATGTTAAATGATTAAAAACACATTCTGATGTTTGATAAGAATATTAAATGAACTCTTGACTTGATGGAAACTCCATAAATGGCTGATTAGATCATTGGTTGAATATTTAGTTACGCTAATCCATTTGAAAATGGATGCAACACAGATGTTTTGAATCTAAACATTACATTTTGTGCTGCAATCGTAGCTAGTAGTTTTCCAGAGATGTTAGATGTTGGAATGGTGCTGCTGGGATTTGATTCCTTACCATCAAAGGAGAAATAGTGAGCTCAGGCAATTCAACACCTGTGTCAGCAATCAGAGTGCTGAAAATAGCTGAAGCTACAAATGAAGTTAATAATGATTTCAGAATGGAAAGTTGGTTCTACATGGCCAGCTTCAGGAGAATGGTGAAGGTATGATGGGTATAAAGGTACAGCCTGCTGATATAAAGGTATATAGTTGGACTACTGATCAGAAGGTTGTGGGTTTGAAGCCCAGGTCCATTAAAAAGACACTGCTAGACCCTGAGCAAGGTCCCCAACCCCTCAACTGTTTAGTTCTATAAATGAAATAAATGCAAGACACTTTGGATAAGGGGGTCTGCCAAATGATGTAAATGTAAAACAAATAAAAAGTGTCATTTTGTAATTGCTTCAAAAAAATTAGATCTAAAAGTTTTAGCATTGGCAAAAGAATTGCTATTGTAACAGCACTGCACCACCAACACCACCAGCTCTTCGTTGATTATTTTCCTTTAACAGCACGCCCCCTAGTGTTGTATCCCTTCCATATGTTTAACATACGAATGGTAATTCCCAGTCTTAAACCACTCACACACACACACACACACACACACACACACACACACACACAGAGAAATATGCATAAAGAGAGAGAGCTTAATCTCAATGCTCCATAGCTCCATAATAGAGGCATTATATCATCACACTCGAAACACCACCCTGCGATTTATAACTGCTGCTCCAGCTAAACGCTTAAAACTTCCAGCCTTCTGGACGCTCAGAGATGAAAAGAGAAATCAGGGAAGTCCCGGAGTGGCCGAGCGAATTAGTCCCGGTTTGCAAATGAAGACTAGGAGCGAGGAAGAATTGAGCTTGATTTAGGAGTCCCTCCTCTCCACTCCTTTCCCGTGTTGAGGGTGGAGCAAACGTCTGCATCTCTTCTGCAGCCCATCAGCTCACACGCCTCTCAGAGCAGACAAAGAGCCGCTTTGTTTCACGAAGAATCCCGAACACGACTGAACGGTTTCGAGGGTACTTAATACTGAGAGGTCCTAAAGGGTGCTTGGTGGAGTTGTATGGTTTGGGAGTTTTGGACAGAAGAACTGAAACATGGAAACTTGGCCTTCGAAAAGGTTCAGAGCGATCTTAAAACAAAATCTCATATATGCTGCCAGGATTTCCAGTGCAGAAACACATGTAGCAAATACTGATGGTAATATTTTAAAAGATTGGAGACTTGCAAAATGGAGGGAACTACTTTAAGAAGCAAGAAGGACTCAAATAAAAAAAACTGTGATGAATAGATTGCTAGCAAATAAACAATGGTACTGCTTTCCCAAGATAGAGCAGTGTATTCCTGGAAAAGGGGATGAATCTGGACATGAAACTACCTATCTATAAAAGTATAATGAAAAATAGTACCCTGGGATAATTTTTTAAATGCATGAACCCCTTCTAGGGAATATAACATAAGCTGTAAGACTACCGACTCTAAAAATGAGTCACATTTCTAGCTAGCTAGTACTAGTAGGTACAGTCAGCTGAAAACCTCATGAGAGCTCATTACTAAGCAAATAAATACAGGATTGCAAAAGCACTCGACCATTTGAAGAGGGAAATCAGTGATGAGTTTCTCATGTTACTTTATAGCTAGAATTCAGCTATAAAGCAGTTGATTGGCTAAGGTTATACGTCAAGGAGTTATGCTTTTTGCCTGTAGGCAGTAAAAGAAGGCAGGTTCAAGGAGGAGTGCTAAACTGGAGTAGAATTATCTAATGCACCTTTAAATGCGGCTGCTGGCATGTGCTGAAGCTGTCAATAGTGATGTCTTTAGCTCAATATGGATCAAGGTAACACATTTCTCCACACGGTCTACAGTTTGACTGACGGCGGCTTGTCAGTTTTTTCCCCCACACCAACAGAATACAAGATCACTCAGCGATCCTTCAAAGCTGATGAAGAGGTCAATGCCATACTTGCCTGCGAGGTGTATCTGTAGTCTCGCTTTAACGAAAGGAAAAAAAAAAACCCACACAACCCTTAAGGCTTTGGATTCTGCAAAGCTTTTTGTAATAGAATTCTACTTCAGTGTATCAAAAATTTACGTAACAACAGAATGAACCATGGAAATTAGTCTTCTCTTGGTTGCCTTACTGTTGTGGATTAAATTACACATAACATTTGGTCTAACATAAATCCAACCTAAGACATGGTTTGAAAGGGAACCTTGGGAGGATTTGTTGTTGTTTGGGGATGAAGTTCTGAAGGACTTCCTTTAAAATGATTATTAATCCCTAAAACTCACACTACCCACAATGCCTTTCAACTATTTAGTGATAGCTGCACCAGTAGAATGTAGTTCTATACAATAGTGATGCAGCGGGGCTTTAATCCGTTTCAGTTCATCTCAGTAGGTGGTGGATCTAAAGACCTTTCCTGGAAGACCTTCTGCCAGAAGCCCATTGTATACATCATAACACTGTGAAGAAAGAAATACGTGTAAGTGTAGGTTGAGGTGGAGGCGGAGGTGTAGGTGGATGTGATCTCTTTTTCCAGAGTCTTACATGACATGCCCATGGCAACCTGTTCAACACCCATCAAAATCTGATAGTAAACACTGTGTTTAGGAAGGTAATCCAAAACAAAACCCTCACCAACACCGCAGAATTGCAAATGAGATCGTCTGCGGGCTCAGCAGGTACTCCAAATTGCTTCTATAAATACACAATTTCGTTCTTTCAAAGGAAATATGCTGCATGATTAATAGTCCTACCTGTCACAGGTGGAACATTTTTAATCTTTTTGAATGCCCCCCATACAACCCTTTTTTTTTTATCTCAAAAAATAATACATAGCCAAGAGCAGAAAAAATACAGGAATGCAGGGTAAGAAATAATAATTTCATTTCAGAGGACAAGCACCTTTTATTTATTCGCGGGACATAACAGAAATACTTGTCAAGTCAGTTTTCAGACAGCCTCAGGCACAGGAGCTGGCACTTATTCAGATCTCCTTCGCTGATATCTTTGTTGGTGTTGCGGTTGACATTTATGTAAAGGGGAACGTTACGTTAGGTGAGATGCAAAACATAAACAGATACTTGGCAAGATGACGAGCCCTCAAGCTAGAACTAATCATCTGAGTCATACATTCACCGTGTCATTGGTATTGTTTTATAAAAATGTCTTGCTACAAGTTCTCAGACTGATCAAAAGTATTCAGCGAGACGTGCGGGTAATAATAAATCAACATCAACGCTGGCTGAGGTGAAGTTACGGCTGTGGCTTGTGGCTTGTCAGTGATTGATAAATTGTAAACACGAATGATCACATGTTTTGGTGATCGACTGCTCAACTGTTGGTGCGTTAAAACAAACAAACAATCAAGCACTGATGTGAGGACACACCCACAAATCTCTTAATACGCCGAATATTCTACTGTAGCAGACTAAATGTTATCGGGAACTCATTTGCTGTCAGGTTCTACATAGTACGTTTAAAAGTTCTGACAAATAGTTTAGCACATTTGGCAGACACCGTTATCTTGTTTTCTCATTTCTACAGCTGATTAGAGGCAGGGTGCTGGTGTTGGGATTTGAACTCACGTCCTTGACTCATGAGCTACTACCACCACCATGTTTCAGTGAAACTAGCTGTAATCCTTAACCCTTTTCAATGACGCTAAATGAAGCTGTGTTCGAATTTCAATTTAAGCAGTGGGTGTGGCTTAAACCTGAAGGCTTTGCTGTTGTTGTTGTTTTATAAACCCACCATCCACAGAAATGCTGGAAAACACTGAGCTAGAACCAGAAATGCTAGAAATATCAGCACTGGGTTTTTGACATTCTACTTCTGACAGTTCCTCCACCTCAGCTACATCGCTCCAGTTCAAAACTGATCTCAATTAGAGATTGTTAATTTGTGTTTGTTTATCCAGCTTGCAACATTCATTTGTTTTTGTTTGTTTGTTTGTACCTGCTCTTTTTTTCTAATTGGTTCTAGTTGGTAATTGGAAGTAATTGGTTCTATTTATAATATAATTGAAACGTCTGTGACCTTGACCAGGAAGTTAGGAAGGACCGCCCATGTTCGTGTTAATGATCATGGTATTTATTGGTTTGTTTGCTCTTTCCCCACATCACACTCGAATAACTTTGTTGTCGCGTTCTTTTGGATCCCGTTTCTGATGGGATCTAGTCTCAGATAGATGCCCAGAAAAAAGTGGATTGTATTACATATTCATATTTGTATTCAGTTTATGATTATCTGTACAATCTGAACAATCTATTCATAGTACTGATGTTTGCAGGTACTACTGACCTTACAGCCCATCTAACATGCCTAAGGTTCTGTGAAGAATCCTTTGGGGAACCTTTTAAAATCCGGGATCATTAACAGTCCTATGGATTCTAGAGAAACCCTTGATAGCGAAAGGTATGGAATCTTTCAATTATCTTCAGGAAGCACTTTATCCTGGTCGCAGAGCATGAGGTAGGGATATACCATGGATGGACGACCAGTCCATGCATGCTCACAGGATGAGTGATCGGGATCGACCCGGAACCCTGGAGCTGTGAGGTAGCACCAGAGTCCACTTCATTATCATCACTTCTTCCAGCATTAGTGCACGAGCTAATTCACAGTCATGTGTTATGTTTCAAACCTAGTAGCACTTGGCGTTAGTGTGAACACTGATTGGTCACAGATCACAGCTGACTTGCACTTTTTGTCCTTTATCTGTCCAAAATAAAAAGCAGACACAGATGGCGGTTTATGGGAACGGGCTTCACCGCAGACGTTATTTGAATACTTATTCAGTGTTAAATGTAATAAGCGCTCAGGGAGGAATGGGAAGGCACAAAAGAGGGGAGTCTTTGTTTTACAGACAAGTGCTTGGCATATCAATCAGGGATGATTTTGCCATATATAAGGAATGAAACACACACGGAGTGCTGTTGTAGGAAAATACCTGATTACCATCCCGGAGGTGGTTATTTTGCACCGAGAGCACATTCGGAACTTCTGTATTCCTTTTAAACTCACTAATATGCCAATATTTATCCATATTTATCCATCTGTGGGTACAATTAATGATGTGGAACATCTAGGAGACAATTTGGTTCCTGTTAGAAGATTGTCTATCTTATATATTAATAATATCTTATTTCTCTTTCTTGAAGATAATAAACAATTTCCACCGAGAAGTGTAAAATTCAAAACACTGACACTGGAGACTCCGAAAAATTCGGAGAGTAAATTGAAAAGTAAACATATGAACAAATACACTGTTTTTTTGTTTCTTTTTTAAACCATTTATGTGGATCGTCCACCATGTTGTATAATTAAGAGCATGTTACTATAAACCTGATTTGCTACTTCTGACCAATCAGAATCGAGAACTGAAGAGCAGTAGGGTTTAAAAAATAAGTTATTATATACTGTACAGGTATGATTGACTGTGTGTGTGTGTGTGTGTGTGTGTGTGTGTGTGCGCTTCCTGAGTGCAACTGTTTAGCTGACTAAGCTGCCACATTCAGCTTTATTAAATCTTGTCCCAGTCCCCTCGAGGCACTCCAGATTAGATTGAATGTGGTAATAGTGTGTGTGATATCGCAGACCTTTTAACACTAAAGAGTGTTGGAGGTCATCGTGCTTTCAGTCAGCACCTGTTAACATACCATACGTTCGTTTTTCTTTTTTTTTTTTTCTGCCTGAGCAGTGATATCATTTGACAACTGCTTTGTGTGCTGTTTATTTCTGTCTGAACTCGCATGTCCACAATGATAGTTACATTCACTCCGTTTATCTCCATTTGTGCACCATAACATTTTACAGCTGCACTCTTTTCCGGATCCAGATGTGGATGAACCCGGTCTCTGCTTTCTTTAACTGTGTGTGCAGTCATCAGTGGCTTTTCTGAACGTCCTTCACCACATTCATGCAGCACCCTCAAACAACCCACGACATTCCCAACTTCATTCATTTGCTACCAAATGCTCGCTTCTGATTGGTCAGAAGCTTTTGATTTATTTCATTCATTTCTATCATAGAAATGAATAGTTATAGTCTAGTCATTTCAATGAGAAAAATTTATATTAGCTTTTTTATTGTAAAATATAAAATATGGGATTGTTAAGCGTATCAGGTTTTCTGTCAGGAGATGTTTATTTAGAATATAAATGGAAGGAGTCTCCAGTGATGGATGGATGGATGGATGGATAAATGGATAAATAAATAAATAGATGAATGAATAGATAAATGGATGGATGGATGAATAAATTGGTGGATGGATGGATAAATAGATGAATAAATAGTTAAATGGATGGATGAAAGATAGAGGGGGGGCATGGTGGCTTAGTGGTTAGCACGTTTGCCTCACACCTCCAGGGTTGGGGGTTCGATTCCCGCCTCCGCCATGTGTATGTGGAGTTTGCATGTTCTCCCTGTGCCTCGGGGGTTTCCTCCGGGTACTCCGGTTTCCTCCCCCAGTCCAAAGACATGCATTGTAGGTTGATTGGCATCTCTAAATTGTCCGTAGTGTGTGATTGTGTGAGTGAATGAGAGTGTGTGTGTGCCCTGCGATGGGTTGGCACTCCGTCCAAGGTGTATCCTGCCTTGATGCCTAATGACGCCTGAGATAGGCACAGGCTCCCCGTGACCCGAGTATAGATCAGATAAGTGGTAGACAATGGATGGATGGATGGAAGTATGGATAGTAGTATGGATAGGTGGACGGATGGACGGATGGATGGATGAATAAATTGGTGGATGGATGGATAAATAGATGAATGAATAGATAAATGGATGGATGAATAGATAGATACAGTGGGGCAAAAAAGTATTTAGTCAGCCACCAATTGTGCAAGTTCTCCCACTTAAAAAGATGAGAGAGGCCTGTAATTTTCATCATAGGTACACTTCAACTATGAGAGACAGAATGAGAAAAAAAAATCCAGAAAATCACATTGTCTGATTTTTAAAGAATTTATTTGCAAATTATGGTGGAAAATAAGTATTTGGTCAATAACAAAAGTTCATCTCAATACTTTGTTATATACCCTTTGTTGGCAATGACAGAGGTCAAACGTTTTCTGTAAGTCGCCACAAGGTTTTTACACACTGTTGCTGGTAGTTTGGCCCATTCCTCCATGCAGATCTCCTCTAGAGCAGTGATGTTTTGGGGCTGTCACTGGGCAACACGGGTTTTCAACTCCCTCCAAAGATTTTCTATGGGGTTGAGATCTGGAGACTGGCTAGGCCACTCCAAGACCTTGAAATGCTTCTTACGAAGCCACTCCTTCGTTGCCCGGGCGGTGTGTTTGGGATCATTGTCATGCTGAAAGACCCAGCCACGTTTCATCTTCAATGCCCTTGCTGATGGAAGGAGTTTTTTACTCAAAATCTCACGATACATGGCCCCTTTCATTCTTTCCTTTACACGGATCAGTCGTCCTGGTCCCTTTGCAGAAAAACAGCCCCAAAGCATGATGTTTCCACCCCCATGCTTCACAGTAGGTATGGTGTTCTTTGGATGCAACTCAGCATTCTTTCTCCTCCAAACAGGACAAGTTGAGTTTTTACCAAAGTTCTATTTTGGTTTCATCTGACCATATGACATTCTCCCAATCCTCTTCTGGATCATACAAATGCTCTCTAGCAAACTTCAGACGGGCCCGGACATGTACTGGCTTAAGCAGGGGGACACGTCTGGCACTGCAGGATTTGAGTCCCTGGCGGCGTAGTGTGTTACTGATGGTAGCCTTTGTTACTTTGGTCCCAGCTCTCTGCAGGTCATTCACTAGGTCCCCCCGTGTGGTTCTGGGATTTTTGCTCACCGTTCTTGTGATCATTTTGACCCCACGGGGTGAGATCTTGCGTGGAGCCCCAGATCGAGGGAGATTATCAGTGGTCTTGTATGTCTTCCATTTTCTAATAATTGCTCCCACAGTTGATTTCTTCACACCAAGCTGCTTACCTATTGCAGATTCAGTCTTCCCAGCCTGGTGCAGGTCTACAATTTTGTTTCTGGTGTCCTTTGACAGCTCTTTGGTCTTGGCCATAGTGGAGTTTGGAGTCTGACTGTTTGAGGTTGTGGACAGGTGTCTTTTATACTGATAACGAGTTCAAAAAGGTGCCATTAATACAGGTAACGAGTGGAGGACAGAGGAGCCTCTTAAAGAAGAAGTTACAGGTCTGTGAGAGCCAGAAATCTTGCTTTTTTTGTAGGTGACCAAATACTTATTTTCCACCATAATTTGCAAATAAATTCTTTAAAAATCAGACAATGTGATTTTCTGGATTTTTTTTTCTCATTCTGTCTCTCATAGTTGAAGTGTACCTATGATGAAAATTACAGGCCTCTCTCATCTTTTTAAGTGGGAGAACTTGCACAATTGGTGGCTGACTAAATACTTTTTTGCCCCACTGTAGATAGATAGATAGATAGATAGATAGATAGATAGATAGATAGATAGATAGATAGATAGATAGATAGATAGATAGATAGATAGATAGATAGATAGATAGATGGACGGACGGACGGACGGATAGTAGTATGGATAGGTGGACTGATAGATGGATGGATGCATGGATGGATGGATGGATGGATGGATGGATGAATGAATAAATTGGTGGATGGATGGATGGATAAATAGATGAATGAATAGATAAATGGATGGATTGATGGATGAATAGATAGATAGATAGATAGATAGATAGATAGATAGATAGATAGATAGATAGATAGATAGATAGATAGATAGATGGATGGATAGATGGATAGATAGACAGATGGATGGATGGATGGATGGATGGATAGTAGTATGGATAGGTGGACTGATAGACGGATGGATGGATATATGGATGGATAGGTGGACTGATAGATGGATGGATGCATGGATGGATGGATAAATAGATGAATGAATAGATAAATAGATAGATAGATGGATAGATAGACGGATGGGTGGATGGATGGATGGATAGTAGTATGGATAGGTGGACTGATAGACGGATGGATGGATGGATGGATGGATGGATGGATGGATAAATAGATGAATGAATAGATAAATGGATGGATGGATGGATGAATAGATAGATAGATGGGTGGATGGGTGGGTGGGTGTATTGGTGGATGGATATGCATTTTAAATTTTTCTTTCAATACTCCACTTATTATTCCTGACATAGAATTCCATTAACCCCTTTTTTAAATATCCCTTTTCCACCTCCAACAGATTGACCTCTCAAACTTTATTTCTTTTGCTAGATATTTACAAAAGCACAGACCTGCACCATGCTGCCTGACTGCGAGGCATATCATAGCTTATTAACCCTAATCAGAGCATTCACGTTTTCTTCACATCTGCTCAAATTTTAACCGCTTTGCTATAACATGTTATGAAAAGCATATAAAACAATTTAGAAGCCAGAGCTCTCTGTCTAATCCTCATTCAGTTAGTGCTGATGTGATGAAATTACCGAAATAGACGATAACAATGCGGTAAAAGGAGATTTCGGTCTCTCACCATCTGCCGGGGTAATAACCCTAATTTTATTACGGATAAATTGATTTGAATAAGATGCTTCCATATTTATCTATTAATGAGGGACGATGATTCCTTCACAATACAAACACAGTGCTGATCTGTAGATACAATTAAAAGTTATTTTTACCGAGGAGGAGAACGGGACATATGTAATGCATAATCTAGAGGTTAATAAGGGTCAAGTACCAACAGATCGGCTAATCAACACTCTTTGTGTCTGGAATGTAAAAAATAATAGGTATACATAGCTTTTGTTTATTTATTAGCTATGTAGATGTGTCATTATTATAATTATTATTATTGTTCTTTTAATATCATCTCTACATTAATGTTAATCCTGAAGGATGTGGATCCAGTGTGGGATCCTCTCAAGCTCAATGAAAAATGAGCAGATTAACAGTTCTATGTAATACGGAAGGGTCATAGTGATTAATCACAGCAATGAAATGTTACTATCTCTCCAATGAGGCACCATAAGTCAAGGTTATGAGGAGTTGAAAGGTGCTTAAGGTGCAAAACCAACCCCTGATTTAAAATACAGAGAGTCGCCTCGCGATGATTTATAGAATTAGCGCTGAACGTTATAGTATCATTCCCATCCTCTGTCGGATATATAAGAATAAATTGGCAGAGGGTTTCGGAGTCAGATAATAAACGGTCACTTAATAGGATTAGCTGGGTTTTGATTACTGAAATCAACAGTATATCATGGACTTCACCTCATCCAGCCAGGGGTTAAGACTCCTGAAGGGATATTTGAGTGTCACATGATGATAATGAAGTGCTAGTAGGAACTTCATTTGGCCACTGGTGACATATTGACCTTTTTTATATTTTCTGTGATATATTATATGGACTCAAGATCAACCTGAAGTGATCGGTTCTGATTTCGTCGGATCTTTCTGGAAGACTATCCTTTCAGTCATTTATCGCTAAGAACAATTTGAAGACAACAAACAATAGACTGCATGGAACAAGCTAGATTTACAAGCTAACAAGCTAAAACTATTGATAAATATGAAAATGTAGTTCATTCACAAAAATGCTTTTTGTCCTCCTGCGTTTTTGGAAATGTCGGCTGAGAGGCCAAAACAAATTAAGACTAGCCGTCAAATTAGCACAAAAGTAATGGCACCCTATAAAAAGAGGCCGTGTTAGTGTGTCTGCAGTAAAAGAGGCGCTGCAATGGCTGAGCTGCATTATTGGAAGATTTAGTATCAGTGTCAGTATAAGTATCACCACGTATTAGGTTTAATCACCTACTCTTAAATCTGCCTACTATACGACACATTTGCTTGAAACTTAAGTAATATTTATAGCTCTAATCTGAATACATTCATAATTCCTCCCCACCCCACCCCCGACAATCAGCACTCATTTCACAGTAATCATTCACCTCACGCAAATGAACCGAGCCATATCTCCTCTCATGAATATTTATAAGCCAATGCAAAGCAGAGGACTTTATCCTTGCCCTGAGGCGAGACAATTTGGACTTCATCGATATGTGCTTGCAAGGACTTCTGGAAAAAGGCACTTCAAAGTACGCTGATCAAGGATTCCTTTTGTCTGGATTTTCTTTCGGAGCTTGCTTTGCCTCTGCCTGTCTCCACACCCACTCCATCTCTTATTCTGTGCTTTTATTGACAGATGTGAATAAATGATAGCAGTCTGGGCTGTGGGCTTGATGACTAACTCAGAGGAGGAACCTACAAGAACAAGGCCTTCAGCTGTAGACCCAGAAGGAAGAAGTGCAGAATGGTACACAGAAAAAAAAAAAAGTATTTGTAAAACAGAGAGTGGAAAATCATTCCAAAGTCATTTCTGAACTGTTTCAGTTTCACTGGAAATGAAAGGCAATTTCTGCTCAAGATACACAATGGTGGTAGTTAATTAGCGTCACATTTAATCCAATTTATATATATGGTCATTTAATTTCTGCCTATTTCACTCTATTACATATGGTGCCTTGAGGAAATGCCCTGCAATGGGTTGGCAGTTGTGAGTTTAAATCCCAGGTCCACCAAGCATCCATCTCTGGGATGTAAATGGATGGATGAAAATTTTCAAAACTGTCAGCATTCCCACAGTTAATATCTTGAGGCGTCTAACATGGGAAAAGTAACCAGGTTGAAAAAAACCTGATCGTGGACTCCATCATTCAGAAGAATCTGGGATCTTATAGATGTCCTGTGTCTACTGAATCAGTGAGAGTCAAATAGCTTAATTGACTCTGAGAAACTATCCTTGAATGATCTATACTAAGAATCATGTAAATATACTTAAAGATTCTGAACGTTTCTGAGAAATGATGGAAGGAAAACAGTGCTATATAAAGAACAGTCTGGCCTTATGGATGTTCAGAGAGAGTAGGAGGCGTATGAGACGTGGAGGGAGAAAGTCAAACCTCGAACGCTTGCCCTAATTAGTCATCCACGACACGAATGCTGAAGGATATTTAGCCACTCCAGGGGCTGTTTGGAACATTTTCTAAAAGCTCGGCAAATATATGCAAATCAGGTGTGACATTACTTGCTGGAAGACACTCGCAACCCGAACATCCGCTTCCTTCTCCCCGAACGAAGTTAACTTTCACAACTCCGTGCACAGTCATGAGAAAATTCAGGCGTGAAGACTCTGAATGAGCAGAAGGTGGGTAAGCATGCTGACTGGGAAGACAGCGCTGTACGCCAGGCGGTTCAGGGAAAAGGCAGGGTAGCCATGGCAAATCGAAGGTCATCATGTTTTATTAGGGCCTTGCAAGTTAATAATGCATCGTGGAGCTGATTGATTGTGTGGAGAGTCAGGGACAAGATCTTGGTCCAGGGTTCTGCCTCTCTGTCTCTATCTCTGGGGGTGGGAGTGTGTACAGCACAACCCCAACGCTGCTTGCAATGCATAATATAAGTATTATTGAGAAGAGGGAGCTTCGCTAGGCAAGATCTAAAAAAGGAAGTACAAAGTGTGTTTGTTTTTATTACATTTTGGGGAATACAATTCCTGGTTCAAATCCGTTCACTTCACTTGTAGCTTTGGACCATTTATTTAGGCAAAATTCTAATACACAACTGAAATCTTTGTCCTGCTCTGGTGTAGTGGTTAGTACCATAGACTCTTATGCCTGTGGTTCAAATCAATGCCTCTTTGCTTTTTAGCTTTAAACCCTTCACCAGCACTCTTTGAGTCTAAAAAGCAATACTTCTCCATGTCCTGCTGTGGTCTAGAGCGTAGTGCCATGGGCTCTGTGAGGTCCCTGGCTTTTGACCATCCCCTTTCCAAAACCTGGTCTAAAAGGGGCCCAGGTGGATTAGCCCGAAAGTCCCACAAGAACGGGTTACTAGCTGTTGCTTATTGGTTTTTTCTCAAAATTGGAAAGAGCTTGGAGTCCCTCCCAAATTTGGGAAAGGCTGTTCTCTTAGGCTTTTGTTTAAATAAACTTCACGGGCCTTTTTTCCAATCTAAAAAAAGCCCAAAATTTAGCAATAGCTATTAAAAACCCCCAATAGCAAAATATCTGTCCTACTGTGGTGTAGCAGTTCGTGGGTTGAGTCTGTGTATCTTGGCTTTTTAAATCTAAACACTTCACGTGCACAATTTGGCCATTTACTGAGACAACAATCCAATAAGCAATAGCAGTACCTGTTGTAGTGGTTAGTGCCATGGATTCTGAGGCCTGGGGTCCATGGCTCAAGTGTGTGTGTGTCTTTTGTTTCTTAGATTTCATCACATGAGCCACAGGAACTTATACATGGGTGCTGCTTTATAGACCTTATCACCTTTCTCTAATTAAACCTGAAGTAAAGCTAAAACAAAGAAACAGAGTCAAACCAGGGACCTCAGGCATCCTAGTACCAACCACTACACCACAGTAGAACAGGTGTAGGTCTAGCTGTTGCTTATTGGATTTTTTCTCTAAATAAATGGCCCAAACAGAGCCAGAGCCAGACCACTAACCACTACCCCACAGTAGGACAGGCAATGTTATAGCTTATTGGACTTTTGTCTTAATAAATGGCTAGTCAAGCGTTCCAATCTACAGAAAAGACTCGAACCAGGGACCTCATGCACCAGAGATTATTGCACTAACCTCTACACCACAGTAAGACATTTGATAGTGTTGCTTGTTGGAATAAATCTATTTCTTGCTTTAGATCTAATAGCAATGCAGAGATGCAGATTCGACTCAGGGACTTGTGAAATCTTTGACGGATTCACACCGAGACGATTTATTTCAGTGTCAGAAAAAAGCATATGATAATTAATATACAGAATACATTAATGTGCTGATGTGTTGTGTAGGTGATGTACGGTGTGCGTTCGGATTTAAAAAAAAAAAACAGATGGAAGACGAGGTGTTGGTGTGGTAATGTGACTAGCGAACCAAACTGACTTTAACGCTACCGATGCACACCTCGTAACACTGCGGCTCCATCCCAAATAGCGAGCTGTCCTTAAACCATGTCTTTGAAAGAATGGAGAGAGAGAGAGAGAGAGAGAGAGAGAGAGAGAGAGAGAGAGAGAGAGAGAGAGAGAGAGAGAGAGGAGAGAGAGAGAGAGAGAGAGAGAGAGAGAGAGAGAGAGAAGACAGACTGTGTGTGTGTGTGTTGGCATAGGCTTTTAATTGTGAATCCATGTGTGGGAATTGTGGGTATTCACAGAAACAAGCAAGAGCAATTTCACTGGATTTCACACAAATCAAATTACAAGCAGTAACCTTATACTGAACCCTAATCTTAAACCGTGTGTGTGTGTGTGTGTGTGTGCGTATGCTGTACATCCATTTGTTTTGACCCCCAGTAGAGTGACACTTGAGGCTAAAACTCATACAATGTTTAAAAAAAAACACTCATGTCAGCAACAGCCAGTAGGAGGGCACCTCAGGAGGGCACATCACCTCAATATCAGACTTCTGCCTCTTGTAATATTTTTAAATTTGGAGTTTTTTTCACAGCAACCTTCCTTATTTTAGATACAGAGCCTGCATGTGAAAGCAGCAGCTCATTGAGAGACCATGTTTGTGCAGAACTATTGCTGCTGATGATGAGGAAAGGATAAATGAATAATGGCAAAACCCAAAAAGATCTTCTGTTAGGTACAGTAAACTGCATCTTATGTAAGAACACACAAAATTTATTATGGGTAATAGACCACAGCGCAGGTGAATTCTCAAATCTGATCGGCTGCAAGATAAATACGTTATCATTTCTGTAGTCTTGGTGGACACTCCATATAATCCAGACTAAAACTTTTAGATATTTATTACATAAGCATATAATAATAATTGGCACGTCATCCTTTAATAAGGAGTAAACTGTAAACGTTGTGATTCGCTGTTATATGATTGGAATAAAACATTTCAGACTAGTAGAAGATATAGATTGGTGGCTCAGTGGTAGGTTTCTCGCCTATCATGCGGAAGGCCCAGGGTTCCCCCCAAATTCCCAGCCACTGGATGCAGTGCCGGTCCCAAGCCCGGAAAAATGGGAGGGTTGCGTCAGGAAGGGCATCCGGCGTAAAACATTTGCCAAGTTGTTGTGCGGACCAGTTGGTCCGCTGTGGCGACCCCGAACAGGGAGCAGCCGAAAGCAAGAAGATATAGATTAGATTCAACTTTGTTTCCCTGGTACATGGCAAGGAAATGCAGTTAGCATCTAACCTACCCGTACATTTAAGGAATTTAGCAGGCACCCTTAACCAGGCTTGCAATTTATCTCATTTTATACAACTGAGCAATTGAGAGGTTAAGAGCCTTGCTCAGGTGCCCAGCAGTGGCAGCTTGGTGGACCTGGGGACCTCACAATCTTCTGATCAGTAGTCCAACATCTTAACTACAAAGCTGCCACATCCCAGAAGTGCAAAGCAGTGGTGAAATACAGACATATGTCTAGAAATACAGAATATATGGTTTGTGCATTGGATTTCCACATTGAATTAATTACATCAATGTTTCCTTCTGATGACTCTTCCATGCAGAAGATCATGTACTCCTGTATCTTGCATGTCCTTAGTGACATGCAAGTGCCTGTCAAGTGCCTTGATTGTTTTAGAGGGTTTTTTTAACCCCGGTACTAGCCACAGTATCCTGAAATATTTCTCATTCCATGTGGCGAATAATCCAAATTTCATAGCAGAACACATAGACGAACAAGATTCAAATTAATATCAGTCTTTTGTTGCCAAAAATCGGATTATCCTCAAACACTTTGAATTCAGTCACTTTAAACATCCCACTAAAAACTTTCTTGAAACGAAAGTTTTACTCCTAAGATACAATTTACACGCCGTTCGACGTGATGTTCTTCTGCTCTGTCTGTTGTCGTTATAAATAAATTACAAGTTGTTGCTATCAGCACTATTTTTTTTTTTATTGCATAAGAGACAACATCCAAACTGTAACACGCTCATATTTAGAATTTCATCCAGACGGTATCAGGACTGGATCTCATAAATCTCTCTTTGCTCCTGTCACAGCACTCATAAGGATCTCACTATGCTAAAACTTAATGTAACTTCCCCACTACAGGGGGAAGCGGTTGTCCAAATTCTCTTTCAAGTACTGTATACATATTTTTGCTCTTTAAAATCTAGCGCTCTAAATCACTTCCTTGGCAGATTTTTATAAAGCAATATGAGAATGAGTGTAATAATGCACATTGAAGATGAATGCAGAAGGTGAAATGGTGACAGTGGGATTGCATTACAGTAAATGTTATGTAATGGCCGGCTAGGAACTGAGAGAGAGAGAGAGAGAGAGAGAGAAATGGAGGGATTGGCAGCTTGAACTGGGTCAACGAGTACGTGATGCACAGATGTTCCTGAGCTAGATGTCACAGGACGCTGATATAATAGGTTACCATCGATGAACACATCACCCGAGTGGATTCCCTGCGAATTCTCTCTTTCTCATATTCCCTTGTTCCTCTCTAAACAGCCCCACCCTCCCCCCACCTCCCCCCACCTCCACCCCACATAACCACTCTCCCAGGCTTCACCAGTCATCCGCCTCCAAGCTCTGGAAAAGAGAAACAGAAACATATTTGCCAACTGACTGGCACACTGCACTTTTACAGACGGTCTTTGTAATAAAAATGCAACCATTGATGGATTGATCCAGACAAGTGGAACATATTGAAGTGGCTTAGATAAAAGCGAGGCCGCTGAGGGTCTGCCACTGCCGCACTCTGCTCACTGGAACCCACTAAAAACCAGTCGCGATGTCAACAAATGTATGGCCGTGTTCCGTTACAGCTAATAAATGAGCCGTTTCGACACAATCTGCTCTCAGCAATTAAAGGATCATTTGCATTTCGTGATTCTTAAGGCGAATGACAAGAATAAATAGCGCTGGGTTTGTTAACGTTTTTTGGAATCGTACTAATGACATAATAAACTCTATCGACGTTCCGCCTCAAAGTTTGACAAGTGAGATGCTTTTCAGCTTAGTACGGCTGCAAAGAGTGGTTGCTTGAGGTATTGTAGTCTGCCTCATAGCAGTCTGGCCATAAACAAGACATTACCTTTTACAGGACTACCCCAATGTTTTGTCTCTGGAGATCGTCAGTTTCTAAAATACACTAATACTCCTGAAATAAACCAATTTTAACCTCATCTTCACTTGCATGAATTTACAGACCTGCTGATTGGATAATGGATGAATATACAGGATTACAGCTTTTCTTACAAATTCAGTACATAGTCTTAGCTTCTTAGCTTCACCAGCACTATCTACGTTAACACACGTTCTACAGTAACTGAACGCTGCCATTGTAGATCAGCGAAATACTCACCCGAGCACGCAGCCTGTCATCACAGCTCCTCAATCCCTCAGACACGTATATGCATAATGTCTCGCTATCTAGACAAGACACTATGTGCTAAAGCTTTACTATAAAAGCGCGTGACGCTAGCTGTCTTTCAGCAGCAGATTAGCAGCACTATAATCTGGGGATTAGTATAGAATGAGATTATTGCAGCATGATAGAGGAGTCTTAGTGGGTATAAGAATGACTACTTTTTTTTTCTGTCTGCTTGTTTTGAAGTGTAATTAGGTGAGACTTTAAGGAGATGTATGTAGTTATTGCGTATTCAAGATGTTTTGGATTTTAAGCAGAAGCTAAGAGAAAGTTTATGAAAGGAGGCTTCAGTCCGTGTCAATGCTTTGAGATGAAGAAGCTTTTCACCGCAGGGAAGGTCTTCAGGACAGATGAGTTTATAATTTGCAGCTTATGTCTTTTTCTTATTTTTGACTCCAAGAGGCAGTGGATAGTGTTTATAGCTGTGATGACGTAAGTGATAAGTCGTGTCGTTCTTTCATAAATATAAAAAAAAATGTTATGTTTAGCACCTTGAGGTGGAAATTACACATTTCAGGATGTGTTGTTTTAGGAAACAACAAATTTGGGGTAAGGTCTCGTAATACGAGGTGAAGACAGATACAATTGTAGTTCAATGTGTTTATTACAGAGGCAGTGAGACGAATCCAAAACGTATTCAAAATGGAAAACAGGACACAGGAGGAGGATGACCGAGCTACAAACAACAATATGAGGGACAAAAACCAGGACAGCAAAACTATTTCTCATTATAAAGTCATGACATGAAGGGTTGTATTTCTTACTTATTGGCACGTATACAGGAAACATATTGAACCTAATATTTTGGCCTTTAAGGATTTCTTGCTTTAAGAAAATATAAAAAGGTTTTTTTATCAAGAAAGAAAAGAAAATCAAGCTGTCATTCATCAGATCTAAGCAGTCACAATGTAATCAGATATTTTTCGTCAGACCAGCAGGACAGCACATTCTGAACTAATTCTTTTTGCTAGGCCTTTTTTTTAATGTGTGTTATAATTGCCATTCTGGCTCATCGACTGATTACAACTGGTACGCTGTTGAGCGATAATTCACAGGGAATCATTTAGCCATGTTTGTTTAAACTGCGGGGAAGCTCAGGCGGTCCCACTGTGCTGAATTAACCAGTCATTGTTTCGATGCTTAGCTTTAAAAATGTAGATCAGTGCTGAATCATAGCAGTGATTCACTCAAGGGCCAATCGATAGACAATAGTTTCTCTCACTACCTCATGAGCAAACACCCATGAAAAGACATGAACACACAGCCAAGCGGCTGGAACGGCGGTCTGAGCGTGGAGAAACGAGTTGGCTGGGAGGAGAAGGCGAGAAACGGAGGTGAAAGTGACACTCAGATGGAGAGATTAAGACGGCGGAGAGCGAGTGGCTTGGCACACCAGCTGCCAGGTCTGTGCCCACCGCATGGCGCTGGCTTAAATCAGGCGTCTACACACCTGTACAGTCTCACACGCTGAGCAGCTTTTATTAACACTGCGCTGAGTGTGTGTGAGTGTGAGTCAGTGTGAGAGTGAGTGTGTGAGTGGGTGTGTGAAATAACAAAGAAAGACAAAGAAACACAGAGAAGAAAACAGTTGGATTCGGGGGAGGTGGCTGTCACTGTCTTTTCTGTTTTGTTTTGTTGTTGTTTTTTTTGTAAGGAAAACGAACGAAATACACTTCTGGTTCAAGATGGTAGTCATAAGAACACTGTTGCTAAGCAACTGGGAAATACGGACCCCAAAAGTTTATGCTAGCTAATGACACTGGGTATTAATTTAGCTAGTTAGGGTGTGAGTGTTAAGGTTTTGTGAGACTTCAACAGAATAGTCAGAAATGTCGAAATGAATAAGGAAATTGTAAATGTAGGTGATTGCACTGCCATGGAACAAAAAAATAGTGCAAAAAATCGTTCATGTGCTTCAATATACCATATTACTCTCTATTTTTCTCTGTTGAGCTCATTACATGCTATATAATGCTAATTTTATTTTAATTCTATATATTTCCTTAATGTCACTTCCATTTATTTGCTTGTATGTTCTTTTTTTATTCTATTTGTATTACGTCATTACTCTAGTCGAACACAAATATGGACGCTGAAGATTCTTTAGCTAGTTAGCATGTAGATTTGAAGTCTTTTCTAAATGCAGACAATAGGGACAGTGAAAATGTGTCATAACTAGCAATATTTTCCTCAGATTTGTCAGAAAACGATTAAGAAAACGTATTAAAAGCACATTCAAATCAAGTCAAAGCTGTTACTAATCAACCAGGAGCTATAGACACAAATGTTTAGGGTAGCTAAGGGCTTGTTTATATTTGGCTAGCTGACCTGTAGAGTATAAGTCATTACTGACAGTGAAAACAAGACAAAACAATCAGGAATATCAACATTTTAGTCAGAAAGGATCAGAATAAAATACAGACACAGATTTAAGCTAGCAAAGAGCTCGGGCTTAGATTTGGCTAGTTAGCATACAGCCATGAAGTCTTTTACATACACTATATTGCCAAAAGTTTTGGGACACCCCTCCAGATCATTGGATTCAGGTGTTCCAATCACTTCCATGGCCACAGGTGTATGAAATCAAGCACCTAGGCATGCAGACTGCTTCTACAAACATTTGTGAAAGAATGAGTCGCTCTCAGGAGCTCAGTGAATTTAAGCGCGGTACTGTGATAGGTTGCCTCTTAATGGTATTATAACAGCTTCAAATCATCTGGGAAGGCTTTCCACAAGGTTAAGGAGTGTGTTTATGGGAATTTTTGACCATTCCACTAGAAGTGCATTTGTGAGGTCAGGCACTGATGTTGGACGAGAAGGCCTGGCTCACAGTCTACTCTCTAATTTTTTCCCAAAGATCTTCTACCAGGTTGAGGTCAGGACTCTGTGCAGGTCAGTCAACGTCCTCCACACCAAACTCGTTCATCTATGTCTTTATGGACTTTGATTTGTGCACTGGTGCGTAGTCATGTTGGAACAGGAAGGGGACATCCCCAAACTGTTCCCACGAAGTTGGCAGCATGAAATTGTCCAAAATGTCTTGGTATGCTGAAGCATTAAGAGTTCCTTTCACTGGAACTAAGGGGCCGAGTCCAATCCCTGAAAAACAACACATGAATTCAATGATTTGGAGGGGTGTCCTAAAACTTTTGGCAATATAGTGTATCTACAATGCAGTGTCAGGAATATTAACTTTTTACCTCAGATTTACTTAAATTATTTTTGGAGGCATTGGTGGCTCAGTGGTAGGTTTCTCGCCTATCATGCGGAAGGCCCGGGTTCGAGTCCCAGCCAATGCCTCAACCCCAGCCACTGGATGCAGTGCCGGTCCCAAGCCCGGAAAAATGGGAGGGTTGCGGCAGGAAGGGCATCCGGCGTAAAACCTGTGCCAAGTTGTTGTGCGGACCAGTCGGTCCGCTGTGGCGACCCCGAACAGGGAGCAGCCGAAAGCAACTTCATTTACTTAAATTATTTTTAATGACACAAAAACAAACAAAGCTATATACTTAGCATCAGCTAAAAATCCAGACTACTGAACCAAAAATGTACTTGATTCAAACGTATCAGTAACACAGACACTTTTTACCTGAGTCAATAATAATAAAAATATTTATTTTTATATAATGTTTTCTCATCCAGCAGACAAAAAGCCACTGGTTAGAATATAATACGAGAGGAAGAATAACGCCAGCTCTAATAAAAGCACTAAGGCACAGCACATGAAGGGAAAAAAGAACTGAGATGAGATTTAAATTAGTCAGTAAGCAATATTAAAACAGGAAATGGAAACCCCACAGGCATAATCACACAGTCACTTAAGAGCTCATTTTCGAGTTTAGATACGGAGACATATTGTGTACTTTACCTCGTTGTGATACTTGTAGACATGTCGAAATTCCAATTTAATTGGAAAAGGCCTGTGTACATGCTTCCACCACTGTACACTTTGCATAATTACACACTGAGCCTCTGAAACAACCGTACAGAAGAGGGGAAAAAAAAGGAATTAAAATTCGAAAGCGTGTGTATTAGCATGTTGTGTTGCTAAATAAATCGGAACGATCCAAATGTCCTGAGATGAATGATGGGGTGTTGAATTCTCAGTTCCGATTGGTCTGACTTGTAGTAACTGCTAACTCAAAGGGACCTTTTCTGGAATTCTGTAAGCATATAAATTGCACTTGCACATCTATATTCATAAGATATATATATATATATATATATATATATATATATATATATATATATATATATATATATATATATATATATATATATATATATTTTCTATATATTTTTCCCTTTTGCATGGACATGTCGTTTTATTTTTATTTTCATAAGAACTTTTGTTTTTATTCCGTTTTTATGACACAAACAGACAAAAGCATTTCACGACGTGTCAAGTTTTATGTGTTGCTCGTTAAATGTAAATACAGTATAAATGGATAATATTAATGTATGGAATTGAATCTCTGTGGTTTAACAGGAAGTACAAGTATAAAACACTCTGGGATATCCTGTTATGGGAAATATAAACAACTTTCTTAATGGTAGAAGTAGAACTCTGCTTCATCCTTCACAGCATCCTGTGGTTGATTATTTTCCTGTAACAGCTTGTGTTTTATGCTTTATTTGTCGTCATTGTTCTTTACCATGTTTGTCTCGCAGTTTTAGAGTGTAGGGTTCGATTCCTGCCTCCATCCCTGTGTGGGCGGAGCTTGCGGGTTCTTTTTGTGCTTCAGGAGTTTCCTCCGGGTTCTCCAGTTTCCTCCTCCAGTCCAAAGATGTTGTTGGCTGATTATCGTGTGTGTGAGTGTGTGTGTGTGTGTGTGTGTGTGTGTGCGGTGGTGCAGACTATTAGGAGCTAGAATATGAGATCATCTAGTCAGGGCAATGTTGACAACACCGCAAGAGATTTTGACAGGTTCAACTGAGGACCTTAAACTCTGAGCACACTCTGTCTTGTTCTCACACACATACATACACACACACACACACACACACACACACAGTGTTCCAGCCCTGCAGGGATTTGTTAAACATTTAGAGGAGACCTAGGCATCAATTATGCATCAAAGTAATTGTTCATCTCCGTAAACCTTCGCATACCAGGCGAGGCGGAGTCGGTGCCAGCATCTCGGCTCTGCTCGCCGATCAGGAGGGGCTGACGAGGAATTTAACACTTCCTCTCTCGCACTTAATGCTGACGTGCGAGGATTTGCACCGCGGGCAACGGCTGACAAGCTTGCCGTGAGTTTACAGCCGTGGTGAGAAGGGCATGAAGTGCCGCCATCCTCCATCCAAGCTGCTTTTTTAATTACTGACACGGCTGTGAGAAAATTCACAAGTTCACGCCACATTTCCTCTTTAGATGAATATATTTGTTATTTGACGGTGTAGAAACATGATGTGTTACACATAAAAAAAAAACTGTTCAAGGAGCCAAAATGGAGACAGATTTTCTTATGGATCTGTAACATGACTTGGATAAGAACTGTAAACATTTCAACTGCAAAATCCAGCCACTTTTTTTAACAGAATGATTCCTAGGGCACATTTGGTCTGCCTTTTCTTCAGTTGCCCGCTCACAAGTTTTACTGTTTTCTATGGAAGAAAAACCTCTAACCATTGTTTTATCACATCATATACAACCTCTTATCACACCTAATGAAGAAAAATAATGCTTTGAAGAAAGTCACAGAGAGTGTTGTAGCTTTGGTGAGTATATGTTGAAGCTAATCTGCTGACAAAGGTAGCATGTAACAAGTTTTTAGTGTGTTATTAAATATATTTCTAGCTATTTAGGTTAATTAGAGATCCTGTCTGCGCTAGTGCTAGTTGTAAACATATCAAAGTTGAATGCTACGTTTTACTGGTACTGTCTCATACTTCAGGTCTGAAGCATGTGCAAATTAGTGGCTTTTTGCTAACAGGACGTTTCTTCGCTACGATTAAAATCTCTTGAGTTGTGGCTTTCCAACTACCTGAGGGAAGAAATGAGAAATGTTTCCTCTTCTAGTTGAGGCGTAAACCAGGGCTTCGGTTTTCAGTAAGATCTTAGTTCTGGGTATGATTTTAATTCCTTAAGGTTAATCTTTGGATGTGATTTTTTTCCTGAGAAATGAGTCACACTGCTTGCGGGAAGCGTTTGTATATCCGCCACTTAATTGCATGACGTAAGAACGATAATAGCACTGGATTCTTATACTTGTGATTACGAGGTTTTACTCAGCAGGTGTGGATTTGCTCTCATTCTTGCTCTGTTTTTCATCAGTAGCATACCGTGACCTGTGGACAAGGCCGGGTCTGAGCCCTCGCACGCCAGCAGATCTCCCTCTGGCTTCCTGTCAGGACTGTGCTAGTAATCGCGGTGGGTAAAATCCTCACAGGGTGACACAGTTTGTAGTGACAACTAATATTAATCAAGGGTGTTTTAGGTGGTGTAGGTCACTCTTAAGGCTTTTTTTTTCCCTGTGTCCTTCGCATGAGGTAGCATTCGATAGGAGGTGCTTTCTCCTCTAGAGGGCAGAGCGATGGCGGCTTTTCACATTGCTAATGGGACACTGAAGCCTGAGAATGAATTGATATTTTTAATATACTGGATATGATATTAAGGCTGTTTGTATCCAATTTATTTATAAGTTACACTGAAGCTACAGTATTTTGTCTAACTGAGAAAATGTACCGCAAACAATTAATCAATCATCAAAACTCATCCTTGGTTCAGTTTGTTTCTAGAATTCTTGGTAGTTAGTTTGCCACTAGTTACTGGAAAAGTGCTAATCTTCAGCACTGTTTAGAATCATTTCATTCATGGATATTACTCTATCCTCTGTTGTTCAGTGGTTAGTGTTTGAATCATTGAATCATTTCACTCATCAGTATAATTCTGTCCTCTGTTGTCTAGTGGTTAGTGTTTAAATCAATAAATCATTTTGTATATACATGAGAGTCTGCCCAATGCACTCAGCAGTTAATGTTTGAATTATTGAATCATCTGTTATTGTTCAGCAGTTAGTATTTGAATCAGTGAATCATTTCATTTATCAATATGATTCTGTCCTCTGTTTTCCGGTGTTTAGTGCTTGAATCATTAAATCATTCCACTCATCAGTATGATTCTTGTCCTTTCTTGTCCAGTGATAAGTGTTTAAATCAGTGAATCATTTCTCTCATCAATATGATTCTGTCCTCTGTTGTCTGGTGGTTAGTGTTTAAGTCAATAAATCATTTTGTATATAAATGAGTCTTCCCATTGCACTCAGCAGTTAATGTCTGAATCACTGAATCATCCATTTTTGTTCAGCACTTAGTACAAACCCGATTCCAAAAAAGTTGGGACACTGTACAAATTGTGAATAAAATGCAATGATGTGGACGTTTCAAATTTCAGTATTTTATTCAGAATACAACATAGATGGCATATCAAATGTTTAAACTGAGAAAATGGATCATTTTAAGGGAAAAATATGTTGATTTTTTTCAATTTCATGGCATCAACACATCTCAAAAAAGTTGGGACAAGGCCATGTTTCCCACTGTGTGGCATCCCCTCTTCTTTTTATAACAGTCTGCAAACGTCTGGGGACTGAGGAGACAAGTTGCTCAAGTTTAGGAATAGGAATGTTGTCCCATTCTTGTCTAATACAGGCTTCTAGTTGCTCAACTGTCTTAGGTCTTCTTTGTCGCATCTTCCTCTTTATGATGTGCCAAATGTTTTCTATGGGTGAAAGATCTGGACTGCAGGCTGGCCATTTCAGTACCCGGATCCTTCTTCTACGCAGCCGTGATGTTGTAATTGATGCAGTATGTGGTCTGGCATTGTCATGTTGGAAAATGCAAGGTCTTCCCTGAAAGAGACGACGTCTGGATGGGAGCATATGTTGTTCTAGAACTTGGATATACCTTTCAGCATTGATGGTGCCTTTCCAGATGTGTAAACTGCCCATGCCACACGCACTCATGCAACCCCATACCATCAGAGATGCAGGCTTCTGAACTGAGCGCTGATAACAACTCGGGTTGTCCTTGTCCTCTTTAATCCGGATCACATGGCGTCCCAGTTTTCCAAAAAGAACTTCAAATTTTGATTGGTCTGACCACAGAACAGTTTTCCACTTTGCCACAGTCCATTTTAAATGAGCCTTGGCCCAGAGAAAACGCCTGCGCTTCTGGATCATGTTTAGATATGGCTTCTTTTTTGACCTATAGAGTTTTAGCCGGTAACGGCGAATGGCACGGTGGATTGTGTTCACCGACAATGTTTTCTGGAAGTATTCCTGAGCCCATGTTGTGATTTCCATTACAGTAGCATTCCTGTATGTGATGCAGTGCCGTCTAAGGGCCCGATGATCACGGGCATCCAGTATGCTTTTCCGGCCTTGACCCTTACGCACAGAGATTGTTCCAGATTCTCTGAATCTTTGGATGATATTATCCACTGTAGATGATGATAACTTCAAACTCTTTGCAATTTTTCTCTGAGAAACTCCTTTCTGATATTGCTCCACTATTTTTCGCTGCAGGATTGGGAGAATTGGTGATCCTCTGCCCATCTTGACTTCTGAGAGACACTACTCTTTTTATACCCAATCATGTTGCCAATTGACCTAATAAGTTGCAAATTGGTCCTCCAGCTGTTCCTTATATGTACATTTAACTTTTCCGGCCTCTTATTGCTACCTGTCCCAACTTTTTTGGAACGTGTAGCTCTCATGAAATCCAAAATGAGCCAATATTTGGCATGACATTTCAAAATGTCTCACTTTCAACATGTGATATGTTATCTATATTCTATTGTGAATAAAATATAAGGTTATGAGATTTGTAAATTATTGCATTCCTTTTTTATTCACAATTTGTACAGTGTCCCAACTTTTTTGGAATCGGGTTTGTATTTGAATCGTTTTGTTTGTGAGTCAATGAGTCATTTTCTTTGACTTTGGCATTTTCTGTGAGAGTTTGCATGCTCTTAAAAATTTGCTGGTCCAGTGTGTAAAAAAAATTGGCTTTATACCTAGAGTTCTGACTCGGTTCAGACCAACAGCTGACATCCAGTCAGTTATCCTTGTTTTACTACAATCCAGGAGTCTGTTCTCATGGATGAAATGTTTGACTTCTGTTCAATTTTTATTCAGATGAAGTCAAAAATTTTAAAACACTAACTCACCCATCATTTAAGTCTTTCAGAATACAAAAGCTTACCACTGCAGTGCTGTAGAGGATGTACTGCACCCTAAAAAGCGACATAATTGCACTTTAGGGACTGTTTTACCTTTGAGGCTTCTTTATATTGTACCTCAGGGAAGAAACATTGACCCGTAAAGTATTTTTTTTTTTTCCTGATGAACTTGCAGGATTTGCTGTTATTATCAGAATTCTGGATTCTAATCTAGCCATGGGGGTCACAGTCCAGTGACTTCTGTGCCGGTCCCAAGCCCGGATAAATAGAGAGGGTTGCGTCAGGAAGGGCATCCGGCGTAAAACATTGCCAAATTTAACCATGCGAATCGTCAGTACGAATTTCATACCGGATCGGTCGAGGCCCGGGTTAACAACGACCGCCATCGGCGCCGTTGACCTACAGGGCGCCGGTGGAAATTGGGCTACTGTTGGTCGAAGAAGTAGAGGAGGGAGGAGAGTGCGCAGACAGAGAGAGAAGAGGAAAGGTAAGAGTGTAGGACTGAGAATAGGAACTCTGAATGTTGGTACTATGACAGGGAAAGGTAGAGAGCTGGCTGATGTGATGGAGAGAAGGAAGGTGGATATACTGTGTGTACAGGAGACCAGGTGGAAGGGTAGCAAGGCTCGTAGTATAGGAGCAGGATTCAAGCTGTTTTATTATGGTGTGGATAGTAAGAGAAATGGGGTAGGTGTGGTCCTGAAGGAGGAGTTTGTGAGGAATGTTCTGGAGGTGAAGAGAGTGTCCGACAGGGTGATGAGTCTGAAGTTAGAGATTGAAGGGGTGATGTTGAATGTTGTTAGTGGTTATGCCCCACAGGTAGGTTGTGAGTTAGAGGAGAAAGAGAGATTCTGGAGTGAATTAGATGAGGTGATGGAGAGTATTCCCACGGGTGAGAGAGTGGTGATAGGAGCGGATTTTAATGGACATGTTGGCGAGGGGAACACAGGTGATGAGGAGGTGATGGGCAAGTTTGGAGTTAAGGAAAGGAACCTGGAAGGACAGATGGTAGTGGACTTTGCTAAGAGGATGGACATGGGTGTGGTTAACACTTATTTTCAGAAGAGGGAGGAGCATAGAGTGACTTACAAGAGTGGAGGTAGGAGCACACAGGTAGACTACATTCTATGTAGAAGAGGCAATCTGAAAGAGATTAGTGACTGTAAAGTGGTAGTGGGAGAGAGTGTAGCCAGACAGCATAGGATGGTGGTGTGTAGGATGACTTTGATGGTCTGTAAGACGAAGAGGTCAAAGATAGAGAAGAAAACCAAGTGGTGGAAGCTGAAAAAGGAGGAATGTTGTGAGGAATTTAGACAGAAGTTGAGGCAGGCTCTGGGTGGTCAGGTAGTGCTGCCAGATGACTGGGAAACTACAGCAGAAGTGATCAGGGAGACAGGGAGAAAGGTGCTGGGTGTGTCATCTGGAAGGAGGAAAGAAGATAAGGAGACTTGGTGGTGGAATGAGGAAGTTCAGGATAGTATCCAGAGGAAGAGGTTAGCCAAGAAGAAGTGGGACATGGACAGGACTGAAGAGAATAGACAGGAATACAAGGAGTTACAGTGCAGAGTGAAGAGGGAGGTGTCTAAGGCCAAGCAGAAGGCATATGAAGAGTTGTACACTAGGTTAGACACTAGAGAAGGAGAGAAGGACTTGTACAGGTTAGCTAGGCAGAGGGATCGAGATGGGAAGGATGTGCAGCAAGTTAGAGTTATTAAGGATAGAGATGGAAGGGTGCTCACAAGTGAGGAGAGTGTACAGAGGAGATGGAAGGAGTACTTTGAGGAGCTGATGAATGAGGAAAATGAGAGGGAAAAAAGAGTAGAAGGGGTGAACTCTGTGGAACAGGAAGTAGATAAGATTAGAAAGGATGAAGTCAGGAAGGCTTTGAAGAGGATGAAAAGTGGGAAGGCAGTTGGTCCTGATGACATTCCGGTGGAGGTCTGGAAGTGTCTGGGAGAGGCAGCAGTGGAATTTTTAGCTAATTTGTTCAACAGGGTTTTAGAGAGTGAGAGGATGCCTGAGGAATGGAGAAGAAGTGTGTTAGTGCCGATCTTTAAGAATAAGGGTGACGTGCAGAGTTGCAGTAACTATAGGGGGATAAAGTTGATGAGCCATACAATGAAGGTATGGGAAAGAGTAGTGGAAGCTAGGTTAAGGAAGGTAGTGGACATTTGTGAGCAGCAGTATGGCTTCATGCCCAGAAAGAGCACAACGGATGCAATTTTTGCTCTGAGGATTTTGATGGAGAAGTATAGGGATGGTCAGAAGGAGTTGCACTGTGTGTTTGTAGACTTGGAGAAAGCGTATGACAGGGTGCCAAGAGAAGAGCTGTGGTACTGTATGAGGAAGTCAGGAGTAGCGGAGAAGTATGTCAGAGTGGTGCAGGACATGTATGAGAGGAGCAGGACAGTGGTGAGGTGTGCTGTAGGTCAGACAGAGGAGTTCAATGTGGAGGTGGGACTGCATCAGGGATCGGCTCTGAGCCCCTTCCTGTTTGCTATAGTGATGGACCAGTTGTCAGAGGAGGTCAGACAGGAGTCTCCTTGGACAATGATGTTTGCAGATGACATTGTGATCTGTAGTGAGAGCAGGGAGCAGGTGGAGGAAAACCTGGAGAGGTGGAGGTTTGCGCTGGAGAGAAGAGGAATGAAGGTCAGTCGTAGTAAGACTGAGTACATGTGTGTGAATGAAAGGGAGGGAAGTGGAACAGTAAGGTTACAGGGTGAAGAGGTGAAGAAGGTACAGGAGTTTAAGTACTTGGGGTCAACAGTCCAGAGTAATGGAGAGTGTGGGAAAGAGGTAAAGAAGCGAGTGCAGGCAGGTTGGAATGGGTGGAGAAAGGTGTCGGGAGTTCTGTGTGATCAGAAAATATCAGCGAGAATCAAGGGGAAGGTGTACAGGACAGTGGTGAGACCGGCCATGCTGTATGGTTTAGAGACAGTGTCACTGAGGAAGAGACAGGAGTCAGAGCTCGAGGTAGCAGAGCTGAAGATGTTGAGGTTCTCTTTGGGAGTGACAAGATTGGACAGGATTAGGAATGAGTACATCAGAGGCACAGCTCATGTTGGACGTTTGGGGGACAAAGTTAGGGAGGCCAGATTAAGATGGTTTGGACATGTTCAGAGGAGGGACAGTGAGTATATTGGTAGGAGAATGTTGGACATGGGGCTGCCAGGCAGGAGGCAAAGAGGAAGGCCAAAGAGGAGGTATATGGATGTAATAAATGAGGATATGAAGCTAGTGGGTGCAAGGGTTGAGGATGCAGAAGATAGGGATAGGTGGAGAGAGATGATTCGCTGTGGCGACCCCTGAAGGGAAAAGCCGAAAGAAGAAGAAGAAGATCAGAATTCTGGATTCTGACTGGTCAGAATAAGCTGCAGCTCTGATTGTACTTCTAATACCACATATCACAGGTTTATATAAAAGTTGTTGCTTGGATATGTGGTTTCTATAGTAACCGCAAGGTGCATCGGTGTATGTGTTTCAAGTGAGGCAACAAATTTTTTTTTTTTTTTTTTTTTTTTTTTTTGGAAGGAGTCTCCAGTTCAAGCATGTTATAATATAGAGCCAGATTTAAAGCTTTACATTTTCTGTTATTTTTATTCTTTACAAATAATACGAATTAGTAATGTCCCATTTCCTAGATCGAGCCCACCTTTTAAATTTGTGCACATGTACGTGGAAAAAAAAAAAAAACACATTACAAAGTGTGATGGATTCGAGCTGAAGCGCTAAATTGAGCCACATCAGGGGTCAAATCCCATATAAAAGGTCCTGTATCTCTTCGGTCTGTCTCTTGGCTACACGCTAAACTGCTCTCTTTTTCCAGCTGGACCAGACAATAGTATATCCCTCTGGCTGTGTGTGTGTGTGTGTGTGTGTGTGTGTGTGTGTGTGTTAGGAGGCAGAACACACCGTGGTTCCTCTCTCTTTGTCCCTGCTCCATTATTTAGAGGTGATTGTGTAGGTGAGAGACCTGCACTGGGGGCTGTCATACAGATGGACAAAACAGTGTGTGTCCTGGCAGTGTCCGAACCCCTGCCTCGATCCAAAACACAACACACACACACACACACACACACACACACACACACACACACACACACACATGGAGAAGAACAGGAACAAAAAAAAAACCACTATCCAATAAATTACAAAATAAAAGGTGGTGAATATCAAACTCTGATCGGTCAGATATATTTTCAGCCTCTGCACATTGACCTGTAGTTGATTAAAGAGCAGGTGCACTTTCCTTTCCTGTCGTTTTCTTTCTATTAATCTCTTTTCTCTTTCTCGGAAAGCAGCGTTTCCATTAACACTGATTTTTAAACGCTGCTCCTAAAAAGACTTAAACATCATTCATGAATTATTTAAAAGTCTAGTTTCCAAAGTGCACCAGTAAACAAAAGCTTCACGATGGCCTGCTTTTGACTTCCTGACTCTAACTTTTTAACTTTTACAGTAATCCTTACGCGTGCGGTAGCCAGTGCTACAATTTGTAATTGAGGTTTGGCTCGGTATGGGGGAGAAAAAAATACTGCTTTTCTCCTTTCACCCGGGGGAAAAAAAGGGAAAAGCGTGTGCGGCGTCTGAAGAAAACAAAAGGCCGGAGAGAGACAGTCGGAGGAGAGAGGATACACGAAGGAGCGCCTCATCTCCGGTTCCAGTTCGTTTGAGGCCGTGAATGCGCTCGATGGGTTTGTAATTGTTCAGAGGCTGCAAAGTAATGGGATCACTTAGAAATAAAATACAAAGTCAGACAATGGTAATTTAATATGGTTCTTTTGGGTATGGTGTGTGTGAGTGTGTCTGGGAGAATATCTGGGAATGTGAGCTAGAGAATAAGAAAATGAAGCAAGAAAGATCTTCTTTCTTTTCTTTTCTTTTCTTTTTTTAGTTTGGATTTTTCAGGGAAACAAATGAGACAGGGTTTGAGATTTATCATAATTTCAGATATATATATATATATAGTAAAGCTGCTTTAACATAACATGTATTTTCCAGACATTCTACAACATTAAATGTAGCTATAAATGGATAAAGGCTACACATGGTTCTTTAATAATCGATAATAATTATATTAGAGAAATAAAACACTTCAGGAAGTGCAGGTATTGGAAAATTATAAGCTTGTAACAGTAATCCAGCTACATTACACCCTCCTGGTGTTGATTGTTTTACTGTGCAGTAGAAGCCTGAGGGTTTTATTCTTCTTATTTGCCGGGTTGTGACCCGGGGGCTCTAGAATTGTTGTTCTGATGACATCATCCTCATACTGTGCATGTCTACGGCAGACAGAGACGTCGGACGCAGACGGAAAGCTCGTGTAATCTCCACATCTTCTCCTAGTCTACATTTACTTCTCTAAGCTCTGTATCGATTTTTTTACTTTCCTTTCCTCTCTCTCTCTCTCTTTCTCTCTCTCTCTCTCTCTCTCATTGTTTTTTTGCTCACTTTGCTGCTGTGCTTGTCCAAAAACCTTCCTCTATTTGTAGGCCATTATTCCAAATGTTATTCCGAGCGGCCATTTTATTAGACCTAGATCTCAGCAATCTTTGCAATCGAATGCTTAAGCAAGCAAAGATCCGTGTAAGTGTGGATTCGCTTTTTCATGAGTATCGGGAATCGCAAGACGAGCTCTGTGGGAGGATTATTTAGATAATGACATCCCTCGTTACTTGAATTTTGCATTAGAGATATTAGCAGGAGGTTATAATAATGCTTGGGGCTGATTCTACAAAAATAATTGTTTATTTTTTGTGTGGTAAAAGAGAGAATCACATCAAGCGTATGCGTGCAAGCTCCAGTCTAATAAAGTTTCTCATCCGGTGCATTGAAATGAAATTAATGAAATTAAATTTCTATTCAAATGGTCTGAAAGAGTTGAGAAAGAGCTAGTCTGTAGTCAGCCAATAGGGGGCAAAAAATTCAGGACGATAAACTCAGCTACAAATAAAATGTGCTAATGTTAGAGATAAAAAATTCAATGTCAAAATAACTCAATTATCTCTTTCATAGCCATGGGTACCAATACTTACACAAACATAGATTTCATGTTTTAGATCAAATCAAGGAAAAAATTATTTAAAAAAAAAAGTTAGCACAATTCCACTCCATGCCAGTAGAGGTCACTTCCTCTTCCTGTTTTGATAAGCATTCTTGGATCAGTATAAAATTTTATACATACTTTATACTGTGATTATCATAATCCAATACAAAGTCTTGCCTTTGTTTATATTATTTTTTACAAGTTTTGAACTCTCAACATTAGTACTGTTTCCAATCTATAAGAAATATTTGCTATCTCTTAGCCTTGGGATTATCCCTGTATGAATCCTAATGCTGGTTGGCTACATCTGAAAAAATTGTTCACTAAAGCGGATCAGTTATGATCGATCAGTGGATCTCTGATCAGCGGATCAATGATCAGTTATGATTGATCAGCAGATCAGTTATGAAATCAAAGCTGGTTAGCAAGAACGAGTTTCCATCTCTCCAGCACTAGACTGTAAATAATACTATCCAGCTAAATCATGTCAGACTGTTATATTAGAATATATTCTATAGACTGTAATGTTCTGAAATGCTTAAAAATAATGTTTAGTTCAGATATTACAGCAAATTCTAAAACATGATTGGTCAGTCAGCCTTTGATTAATTTCCCTTCCATTTATTCATTGTCTACCGCTTATCCGAACTACACTCGGGTCACGGGGAGCCTGTGCCTATCTCAGGCGTCATTGGGCATCAAGGCAGGATACACCCTGGATGGAGTGCCAACCCATCACAGGGCACACACACACACACTCTCATTCACTCACGCAATCACACACTACGGACAATTTAGAGATGCCAATCAACCTACCATGCATGTCTTTGGATTGGGGGAGGAAACCGGAGTACCCGGAGGAAATCCCCGAGGCACGGGGAGAACATGCAAACTCCACACACACGGCGGAGGCGGGAATCGAACCCCCAACCCTGGAAGTGTGAGGCAAACGTGCTAACCACCAAGCCACCGTGTCCCCCCTTATGTCCATTTAAATATATTATTTTCTATATTGGCAATAAAAATATTATTTAATCTTTTTTTTTTTACCTATACACCGTATAGGTGTTCCAGTCTGTCAGCAGAATGGAAATGGACTTATGGGAAATTTTCAATCAGTATAAGCAAATGAATAGCTGTGATTCTGACATAATACGAGTCTGTTGGCTTTCAGTGTGTTTTAGACATGTGTTTTTCCCTCTGTTGGATAATCTTGCACAGAATTTTACTGGTTGAAGATCAAATTTCAGCTGCTTTTTAGATGAACAAGCACTTGGAGCATCTCAGAGAGCAGAAATGGGTTTGAGATCAACATTTACTTTGAAAACAAACATTTCTGTGGAAAGAAATGATAGTTTCTCTTGTATTTTTCGGAACTTTTCCATGAATATTTTGACCCTAGTAGGCTAAGTAAAAACAGAAATACTTATAAAACACTAAGAATTAAAAATGAAAGCTGCATATAAAGCACCACTGTTTAGTGAGACATGACCATGCTGAACATGGACACAACAAAAACAGGAGGAAACCTCTAGTAAAAAGCATTAATCGTTTAAAAAGACCTGCTGTGGAATAAGAGGGCTAAAGCACATGGAGAAATATTGTTGTAGAAAAATAATCAATCATTAATTGTAATCTGTAATTAATAATTTACAGACCTTCCTGTAACAGCAAGCTTTGTCATGTTTTGGAGTAAGGCATGCCGACGGAGAGACATGTTGGTTTATATCTCATTTCATCTTAAGGTTAGAATAATCTATTATTTTTACATAATCGAGGTAGTAATTATAATTATTCGCGTTTTTTCAGCAAAGTGTGTTTTATAACATGGTCATCATGCATGAACCTGAGTTTCAGCAGCTCTCTCAGCTTAATGAAGTGCTTGAGTAGTGTGTCTGCTGCAGGATAATTGCATGAGTTGCACATAATTTGTAAAAGCAAGCCATGTTAATAATTCAGCCATTGTGGAGTCTACAGAAAGCCCTTTTTTTCTAGGCATTGTGTGTCTATATAAGAGTAAAATCTAAAGGTCTAACCAGGAAAGAGGAAAAGTGCTATCATTCTATTCCCATACAATAGTCATCATGTGTGCATTTACCTGCAAAGCATCATGGGTACCTTTTGAGCCTTAAAGCTTTTGGTGGTGTGACGGTTTAAAACTATTTTAAAAAACAGCTGTATGTGTTGCTTTTTTGGAAGTCTTGACACTCGCGCTACTCAATTCCCCAATTTCGACGCCAACCGAGGTGACGGTGTTTATTTACTTCCCGTGTTTGGCACTAAAGAGGGAGGGAGGGATGGGGGAAATGGTTCGGAGGCAGTCATCTAGCCGCAAGAACCGTACGGCTTCTTCGAGTCTGGCTAATTAATGCAAATTTCCAGCGTGCGAAAAGGAGTTGGCAGAAAGAAAGTCGAAAAAGTCAGCTAAGGAGTGATTTAAGCCGTGCGCCTTTCGGATATAGACGTGTGGGCTGCAGAAACAAGCTGTGAGGAAAATATCTTCATGAGAAGAGAGAGAAAATAAACGCGGTGTGGTGAAAGTGATTGCATGCTTACTTAATGAGGAGCTGAATACCGCTTACAGCATGAACCAGTTCCAGATACGAGGGTCGGCTGATATCGCGGGTCAATAATAATCAGCTTGTAATTGTGTTGTAATAATTGGAAAACATCATCTATTGTGTTGATTATTAAAAGTTCTGTGTATTTAAAATTCTGGATTTTATGAATCTGTACTTTTCATTTAGGCCAGAAAAGTTTTCTTCTTGAGTGGGGGGGAGGTCAGCATGACTTTTCTCAAAGCAAATCTCAAAGTATTTTATGGCTTCTTACTGATTATCTGATTTGTTTCTGCATGTTCACGTATTTCCTTCTGAAACAGGAAGTCAGAGTGATGTTGTTAGGGATTGCAAGAAATAGTGAGGAAGAAGACATAAAGCCAAAAATACACTGATGAACTATGTTTACTGGTAATAAGCTACTACTGCAGCTAACAAGCTACTACCGTAGAGCAAGACACGTCTCCAGGGGTGGGACGTATACATGTTGTAGAAGGCATTTAAGTGGATGATATTAACTAAACATAAGGATCATCAAGAAATGTAGGCTTTTCCTGTACTTGTTAAACTATAATATAGAAGAATAGAACTGTATTGTGTATATAAAATTAGACTTTACTTGAAATTGTAACTATGATCCAAGTATGTGTCTTAAATCTGTTTTAAAGACTACATATTTAAGGTACAAAAGACATGAGTACCAACACCCCAGCAACAAAAAAGGTACAGTTTAGTAGTTTTTTAAGAGTGTAAAAAACTAATGGTTCTGATGTGGAACCATGGTTACTTGGGATGGAATAATGACAAATGGTGCTTGATTTTTACAACACTCATAAGCTTCCCATTAGAAAGGCAATAGGGTGGGTCTCGGTCTCGCTATTTCTGAAGACGTTTGTCTGTCTCTGGCTTTCAACAGCCTACTAAGAACACACAGGCAAATAAATCCGCTGCTGATAACAATGCAACTATTCCACATTACCTGATTGTTCTTTCTGACTGCACCTTCTTCACGTGACAATTATAATTGATGCTGTAATTTGAGCTTTGTTAGATATTTCTTGGTCTCCCAAGTCCCAGGCAAGTCCGAGTACCATGATTACCCTCTATCTCCTCTTTATAGGACCTTGTCTGGTGGTCCACTCCTAGCTTCCTGCCAAGGTTCCACATGAATCTTCATCCTAGCGTTTGACCTGCGCAATGGCAGGGTCCGCTTGTCAGCACACCCATCGCCATCTGACACGATCCAAGTCATCTTCTGGGGCAACATACACATGTTGCATATCTTCAACAATCCTGTCCATCCTTCGTTTCTTTGGTCATCCGTGCAGCTTCCGGCCGTCAGTCACGAGACACTTGGCCAATTCGATCTTGATGGTCATGAGCCAGTCAGAAATTCAGTGGACTTCAGTTCGCTGCTTCTCGTTGACCGCAATCCCAACACCGTTGTGGTTGTTGCTGGTGTCATTGTAATAAAGTTTGTGTCCCTCGCCGATCTCCTTGGCCTTTGCTCCTTTCTGTTTGGTTTCTTGGAAGCATGCGATGTAAATGCAGCGGGTCTTTAAAACCTTGACCAATTCTCGGCTTGTCCCGGTCATCGTTCCAACATTTAATGTCGTAATCCGTATTTGGATTCACTTCTTTAGCCTGCGTCGTCCATTGGCGGGGAGCCCTCGCACATTTCTCAAGTTGTTTAGGCGAGGATGACGCGCAACGCCTACGGGGGGGCGCCCTAGCGTTCAGATCCAAGTTTTTAACTAGGCATAGTCATTGATATGACAGAAATATTCCAACTGATGTATCGTTCCACCTGTCGCTGGAGATCATCACCGTTCGTCAACTTCCCTCGGGTTGTTATCCAGCGGGCACCGCACAGAGGTGGTGAGCGGATTTTGCCCGCCAGGTTCCACATGAATGTTGTGTTTATTTTGTTTGAGATTCCATCAGACTTAAGGAGCTGCCTAGGGAGCCATCTAAGGAGTTAGGGGTTGTCAAATGTAGACGGCGATCTGGATGTGAAAGTAAGTGAAAAATTATGTAGCAGAATCAATCAAAATATGGGAAACCTGTCTCAGAAACATAAGCATAAGCCATCATAGACAGTTCTATCCAAACTGACATAAGCAATACATTTAGTTGAATACCACTGGTCTAGGGTTTAGGAGCTACAAATTTGCCAGCAATACCACACCAAATAAAAGTTAACACTTTAATAAAAGTCACACCAACCCCAACAAGCTGTTCAATATGATTCAGATCCAGCTGAAATCTGAAGACACCCTATACCATGGCCCTTATTTCCATGAGGTAGAGTGGCGTGAAAAGGCGAAACTTGCCTTGGGCACTAACTATGCGAGGGCTGGTATTGTTTATCAGAAGCGCATATTTTTTCTAGACATTTGGAGCATGGTGGAGGGGAGGGTACCATCAGAGACATCTTTGATGTAGAAATTGCAAGTTAAGAATCCAACCATCGTCAACAAGAAGGGAACTACCAAGGGGGATCATAGTGTGGCAGCAGAGAGTGGTATTGTCTAACTGATGCAGGGTAATGTTTATCAGAAAAGTAGGCTTTTTTTCCAGACCCTTTGAGCATGGTGGTGGGGAGTGGACCATCCGCAATGGCTCTGAATCTAGGGTTAGGGTTAGAAAAACAACCACAGTTTAACAGACAATAGTATCTACCAAAGATAGATCCAGGGACTTGGGTGCAATATTGAGCTCAAGTCAGGATGTATGGAGTTTTGCATGTTCTCCCCATAGGTTTCCTCCCAGTTCTGTGGTATTCTCCCACATTTGGCTACTTCTAGAAGGTTGCCTATGTGTGTATGGTGCTCTGTTCCCAACAAACATAGTACTTTCTGCTCCAGTTTCTAAGGATAGCCTTCAAATCCACCATGAACCTGACCAGGACAAAGCGATTACCAAAGATTTATGAATAGCGTCCACCCACCTATCCTCTAAACAAACAATTTCTCTTGTCCTTCTCATCCATGTTTTTCTGTAAGATGGAACAATGAGGCGATCCTGGCAAGCATCTCAGCTTCTCACTTCCAGATTAAGTCCACAAGACCACCTTACACATTCACAGATAAGTAAAAACTAATTCCATCTGCTGCACTTGGAACCTCATGCATGTTTCTCCTTTCGCAAATAGCAGCTTTTAATATCTATCTCACTCAAGAAGGAAAGTTGGAAAATATTGCAGCAAGAAAATCTTAATGAATATTGCAATCAGAAGGCATTTGAGTAAAATCAAGCATCTGAAAGCAGCATCATCTAAGCTTTTTGGAGGGACGAGGCAGTCCTGGGAAGCTTTGAATGCAACTTAATGATGGATCTTTTTTCTTATATCAGTTTAAATCTGGCATGGAGATGATAGGTGACTGTTTATGGAAGAAGACAGAATTATATCCTCAAATCAAGGCTTTATTAGAAAGGTGCCTGATATTCGGAGCTTCATGTCTGGTCTGGAGGTAAATATCAAATGGTTATTCCGATCAGTGGGTGTGTTTGTCTGAAGTGCTGGTGCTTGACATTTTAACATTTACATGAGTTCAGGGGATTTCTTCTTCAATGTCTGAGCTGGTCTGTCTAGTCCAAATGTACCAATAGATAAATAGCGTATAAATTTGCGCATCTCAGTAGTATAATTCCGACAATGATCTTGGCACCATTGCAATTTTGAAAGCTATTTTTGTTGATTTAAATACAATTAAATGATTATATAGCAACTGATTACGCCACATGACTGCTATCCTTGTCTTATTTGTGTGACAGTTTGAGATAATACACTAGATGCTACCATGACGGAATTCTGGTAATCCGACGTTAATAAAAAAGGAGTAAAACTATATAATATTTTTCACCAAAGTGTACTATGACTAGGCTAACTTCCTGCAAAGATGTTTAACAAACATCTTTGTTTAAAGATGTCTTAAATCTTGCTAGCTAAGTGTGATGTCCTCAGGTCATTACGTAATATGTCATTGTTTCTATAGTAACAGCTGATTTACAATGATTTGGCAAAGCATAAACCAGAACTTGGTGTTCAGTGCGACAAGTGACATGCAGGGGAAGATGGGCAATGTAGTCAAGCACCGATTTTCATCATAACCATAATATTAGCATTTATTGGAGGAGTCTCCAGTGTCAGGATGGAGTTTGTACTTTATGTACTTATGTTGTGCTTTATGGAAAATTAGAAAAAATTTTTACAAATTTTAAAAAAGAAAACTAACTGGTTTTGCAGATGTTTAAATATTAAAAACTACAAATGGGTAAAAAAAAGTAATGTGGTGTTCATAAAAAAACTGTGATAAATAAAATATATGCAAATATATAGAAAATGTGATTATAAAAAATGTCTTTTATTCTCTAATTATATTCTGTTTGTTTTTTTAATGAAATAACTCTATGCGCTAAACTAGGTTTGCTACTTTGTTTTGGGTTTTTTTTACCCGAACAGTCGCCAAAGTCTGGTTCAGAATTTGTGTTGTTTTGCTTATCATGGATAAAGTCTGGGTGAGATGCGCGAAGTTGCTGCAGGCACTTCTGCATCACAGCTGTCATCATGTCAAAACAATGTTTTCTCTACAAGAATACCAGTCTTTCCAAAGCTCAGCTCTGCCTGGAGTCATAAAACGCAGTGAATTGAGATGTGTGTGTTGTCACACCTACACACACATCAGATCCTTATGACTGTTAAAATATGTCACGGCGCTTATAGCTGCATTAAATGCCGGCGGTGGGAGTTAAGTTCATTCGAAAATGTTGGAAGAAGGGCATCTGGAGTTCAGGTTCCGATATCTTGGGTGGGTCTTCCTGTATGGCACAACAGCGCCACCTATATGGGTACTGCACACACTTCACCTCAGGTATAGAATCTGTATCAATTGCAGTGTGTGGTCAATGCTTAAGGTGGTGAGTTTGAATAACAGGACCATCAAACTGCCACTGCTGCCCCTCGAGCAAAGCCCTTAACCCTAAACTGCTCTGTTTTTACAAACAAGATAAACATAATCACTCTGAAGAAGTCTGCCAAATACTGTAAATGAAATTGCTCTGGAGAACCCAGTGTACCATTTAGGAACCAGATACTTTGATCTACAAAGACCTTCAGAAGTAAAGTTTCAACATCTCAAGAAGAAAAAATTTGTTCTTTCCATGTCCACGTCCCAAAATACATTGGTGACATTACCCAAAGATACTAGCATATCTCCTTGAACATAGCACCTCAACAGCTTGTGTGGATGGGAAGGATGCTGGCTCAGCATGACCACCAAGCAAGCAAAACTGACCCTTTGTGACCTTCCATCCTGGGGAAAAGAATATCTTAAGTCTCCCAAACAAAGGAGATTCACTGGATACACTGCATGTCCAATCCCAGGGTTTAATAAGACCACTGAGCGATTACCAGATTACATCCATCACTCAAGTGGTGAAGAACAGTGTTTTTTGGAAGTAGGGCATGTCAAGATACTAGGAGCCTTTCTCTTTCACTTACAGATTTTTTCAATCAAGACTACAAAGGTGAGCAAATTATTGAGCTATGAACATGTCCTTCACTAACCATTACAACCATTTCTCTACCAGCACAAAACTTGAACCAGAGAGTAACAGGACAAGCTCAACCAATCAAGTTACTCAGCATGTAGTGCTGCAAGATAACTGCTTCCACACCCGATGCCTGACCGCACCATCATTCATTGGAACAAAGCTCCAGACCATTGTTTTCCATAGAACCAAGGATCAAGCAAACGTAACTGTGAAAACAATATAACAGTCCTCATTAGATACCAGGGCACAAATTTCATTTTCTGGTTGAAACTTCATGGGTTCTTCAAAGAACACCTTTAGAAAAAAAACAGTTCTCTATAAGACTTCAGTAATATCTGTAGGAGCCTTTCATATCTAACAGCCTAGCAAAGGACAGGGTGACTCCTTCTGGCCTTTTCTCCTTGGTAATGTGACAGGTTACTAATAGCCAAGGTTGATTTGTATGTGGAAAATAGTAAAGAGAATTCCATACTAGTCCATATGAAATTCCAAAGGATGCTCATAATATTAGCTAATAATTATACAAAAATAATCCCTATGATACCAACTGTATATTTTTCACACCTAGCTATGCTTCCCCAGACCCCATTTTGAGATCTTTTGCTCTAGAAACCCTAAGTTCTTGTTAGAGTTTCAGCTCCTAGAGAAGCTCAGAACACAAGTTGACTTACACTTGCCCAATAGACCTCCTATTCAACACCAGTGCTTTTCACAACATAAAATTGGGATCATGCTTGTCAAATCCATTCAAATTCCTTCCACTTTGTTAAGATTTGGCTTTGCACGGCCTCTGGAAAGACAATTCAACGTTCCCAAAGCCTCTCCTGTCGTCCCACGAGGTCTCGACTGCTGCGGCTGAGCATCACGGCTTTGCTCCCCATAAAACTCCTGGCACCGAGAGCAGCTTTCAGCAGCTGTTGTCCTCCACGGTTTCTTCAGAAACAAAAAAAAAGAAGAAGAATCTCGATTACCAAGCTGTAAATCTCATCAACCAAATTTGACCCCCGAGTGCTGATTTATGACGAGAGACGAAATGGCCAGCTGAAGGTTGAAAAGCTGTTAACTGCTGGAACTGTAGATATGTCAATAACGACGTACAACAGCGGCACCAACGCATGCTTCCGATCCAGTGAAAAATATCCCACAATCTTGTGTTTAATCCCACGTCCACTGGAGGAATAGGCCAGAGACGCATGAAAACGTCAAAAGTTATTAGTTTCCAGAGCTGGGAGTCTCTGACAAGAACCACACACTCGACATTCCAATCAAACACAGGAGTGTAATAGACCGAGCCAGGCCATGATTTTCCACTGCTCCTCTTATCGGCTTCGTCATCATCATCATCATCTGTGTGAACGATCTGTTTTTAGTCCAACAGAAACAAGGAGCAAAAAGAAAATCTGAGGTCACGCTACTCTGTGGAAGTCGTTTGCAATCGTTTGTGTTTTTAACCAATTTGGTTTTCTCATTTGCTTCAGCGTCTCATAATTCATGCAGCCTTTTGTGCTGGATTTTGGGTTTGGACTGAAGAACACATCCATTCTAACATGTTCTGCTCTAAGGCACATAAACACCGTTATTTCTTTACTTGATTTATACATAATTTCCTCTTTAGCAGAACATGTGTGGGACAGTTACTGTGCGGGAGAGTTACTGATGAATGAACTAAATATAATTAATAAATCTGAATTTGAAAATTGAGCAGAAATTCAGATCACATGGGATTAATATGTGTTTGTAAAAGAAATGAAAAGAATTAAAGCATATAAACAAATTACAGGGGGAAAAAAATAAATAAATATATATATACTTGAGAACAAAATCATTATGTCGATATAGACTGATCCGTTATTTCCTGTGGAGATTTATAATTTATATTGTGAATTTATTAATATAATACATTCCTGTAATACTGCTTTGCGACAATGTCCATTGTTAACAGCGCTATATAAAATTAAAGATAATTGAATTGAATGGAAAAGAAAAACACAAGAAACAAAAGCTTTTTGATGAACACAAATTATAAAATTATTTTTTTTAAATCAACAAATTGTGCAGAACAAAAAATAAAACATTACCTACATGTAATAAAGGAACTTAATAAATAAGAGAAAAAGAGAAAAAATGAATCATGAAATGATGAAAACGCTAAAGTTAAACTAAAGGAAAAATGTAAAAAATTAACTAAAATAAATGTTTAATGATATTAATGATATTATACCGATTTAATATTATTAATATATAGTTCTATTATTATATAATATATACTATTATTGTAATATTATAAATAATAAATATTATAAGAATATTGTGTGGTAAAAAAAATCAGTATGTGTATGAAAACTGTGAATTTTTTTCTGTGGAGGAAATCGTGAATTATATCTGCAATGGAACCGAGTATGATAATATGGTTCAGTAACACAAAAGATGTCTCATAAAACATAAACACTGGAGACTTTTACTAATCAATCCAAAGCCAGGAGCTTGTAATATGTTGTTCCGGTATGTAGAATAATAGTTTCCTATTATTCCAGGGTTGTGGAGGATGTCGCAGAGCTGCTCGGTGTCTGTCTGTCTGCGTGACTGTATGTTAATTTTCCATCCGACTTTGCAGGGCCGATCAGCACCGAACGCTGTAATGGCGAGTGACAGTTTGCGTGGCAGAGGTATAGAAATGTAAATTACAGCGGAGAGAAAGGGCTGGGTTTCTGACTTTAGCTAGACAAGCAAGGCACTAACAAGCCTGTCTCTCTCTCTCTCTCTCTCTCTCTCTCTCTCTCTCTCTCTCTCTCTCTCTCTCTCTCTCTCTCTCTACTGCTGAGCTGAGCCAAACTGACAGAACACTCATCCATAAAATGCACATATTTCATGCACTGTGAATTTGGGCCATTCTTTTGGAAAAGTTTTGAGTGAACTGAATCGAGCGTAGTGTGATTCAGGGTAATCAGGCATACCTCTGTTCTCTGACAGAACAAGGTATCAACAATTTTAGAAGCAGATTTAGGGACAAAAGACCACACAGCAACACGAGACCTGCCGGCTCCGAAGCTTCTTGACGAACCCCCTCAGGAGAGGATGTGCAAATGATTTTAACGATCAAATGCCCACCTTTTACGTGGAAAGTAACAGTAACTCATTTAGCAAATTTATTTACACAGGAAAAAATGTCAGTGAAGAAAATCCAGTTAGTTGGGGAAAAAACAGAGCTCTATCTCTTGCGTATCTCTTGAATGTGAACCTCAACTGAGTGGACTGAAATCGTGTCATTGATGAGCAACTAAGATTTTGTATAAAGTTTAAATTGTATATTTTTTCAATTCCTAATGAAAATGTTCTTCATTTTATATTAATGAAGAGAAATAAGAGTAACTAGTGCAGATTTAGACACAGGAAGCTGCTGTTTTGCTGAATCACTGGTGGCCATTTTGTTGCTTTCAGCTCACTGTGAGCTTTGCTTTATATGAAGTTTAGCTTTTATGGATGTTGCATTTTATGAAGTTTGCCTGTTATAATAGGACTCCTTAAATATAAAGCAGCTGTGTTTGTTAATTTGTGACCAATCGAACAGCTGATTTGTCAACATACAGACAAAAATCTGAAAATCTGGAAAACTTGTCACATTTCTACACAAGTTTTTATTTAAAGATTGATCAATTTTGCAGTGTATTAGTTACGTAAACACCAGATTTTCATCTCTGATAATGGCAGCCATCTTGGCAACGACCACCATTTTGGTTGAGACGACATTTTGATACCTTCTTTACGGCTATATTTATGCTAAAGATTTATTTCATATGTCTCAAACCTTTCTATACACTCAGATATAAAAAATACCAAACTGTACTTTTCCTCATCCCTGAGGTGGTACCATCAAAAGTTTTTCTTTTGTGTCTTTTAATTAGAACAGGGCACATGTTGGACCTTTAACTAGGTTTTGAAGTAAGGTCCTTAAAGTAAGTTTCGAGGCACAGCTCTCAAACTTGGTACAATTGGTTCAGGCACAAACCAACCAACAAACAAACAAATAGATGCTCCCCGAACTCAATCTTTAGCCTCCACTTCATCACTTCCTTGAATTATACACCTCGGCCTTGTATCCCATTGCCGCAGAAAAGGCCTTTAACTCCTCAGAGACTCTCATGATGGATGCTCAGATGCCTCACAGGTGTCCACTGGGACTGGCTTCATTCCTTGACTGAGGAATCCGGCTTCCTGTCCGCCTTCTCACAAGAGAACATCTTAATATGTGGCGCTTCTGCCTTTTTGCGTCAGTCATGTTGCGCCCCTGCAGATCCCCACCACATATCATCCCATGAAATACAGGATGTACATAACGGCTCATGCATTATGAAATCAAGCGTGTGTGTGTGTGTGTGTGCTTGAGAACGTCCATGCCAAGGTAAAGGGACAAACAGAGAAGCAGCTGGAGATGATTATTGAGCTGTCAAGCATGCAGAGATGAGCAGCAGGGAGGGGACATGTGGGCGTACAATGTCTGGACTTCTTTTCTTCTCACCCTCATCCATTTGTTCCTGGAATTTAGCTCCTTGATTTATAAAACTGGCCTTCGGAGCTTTACGTGGACGTGCCGGCCTTGGGAGCATTACTCAAGATTCAGGATGTCTGCAGCCTTTTTTTTTTTTTTTTTTTTTTCCCGGAGTGTGCTGCTGTAGAATTTTTTTCTTTTGATTCCTCTTTTCCTGAGGTGCGATCAGAGTGGAATAGAAGTCGATTCTCTATGTAAGCTGTTCCTGAAAGCTCTCTATAAATAGATTTTTGACCTTCTAAACAAGTAGCAAATCCTTATAAACACTTTATAAACTCTGGTCATGTTTGACAAAGCTCTAATAATGTGCTATAAGTTATGTACCAAGTTGAGAACATTATAAATAACTCTAACTTTGGTATTATTTGTTCAATGCTCCAAATATCTGTCTCCGTATCTGTATCTCTGACTAAGAAAAAATAAAAAACAATGAAATCTTAGCAAGCGACGTCAATCCAACATGGCTGCTCACAAAATCAGCTTTAAATGACTGATACTGTATATTTTATTTAGATGAATAGACCTGTTTATTTTGTTATATCTTGAGCTGTTTAAGGATAAAACAGTTAGCTAGCTAGCTTGTTGCAACCGTGGAGGCAGCCATGTTTTTTTCCCCCACTTTGTAGCTTTGTATGTAGCTACTTCTGAGGTAATACAAACGCTGCATTGAACCTGAAGTGGGTGTGGCCTAAAATGTTTTTTTTTATCTACTTATTTATTGTAAAATAAATAATAATTTCAACTCTGATGGTTACTCAACCTCAACCTAAGCTACACATCTGCAACAAATTTTATATATATATATATATATATATATATATATATATATATATATATATATATATATATATATATATATATATATAATATATATATATATAAAATATAATCTTTAAAAAAAAATAGTTTTTTTATATAATCCACCATGACACTGACCAGGCAGATACTAAGGATAAAAAAAAAGATTAAATTAATATTTATTTTATCATTTTAATGAACGTGGTCTTTGTTGTTGCAAAAAAATTAAAATTATAACCGAACAAAAGATGAACAGAGGAGATAATAATAATAATAATAATAATAATAATAATAATAATAATAATAATAAATTAATCTGGAATTAAATATTTCCATATTACATTAAAAAGATAAAGTTGTCAGTGTCTTACATCTTAACATGTGAAGAAATTTAAAAATTTTTAGAATGTTTTAGAATTGTTAAGAAATATTGTAGCTGCTTTGTAATTAAATACTTAATAGTTTATAATTACTAACTAACTTAACAATTATATATAATTACTAACTAACTAATATTTATTTATCAACATTTGTTTAAAAATATAGATAAAAGCACAATTTCTACAAACCAGCTGATTTTTTTTATACAGTCTAAGATGTTAATTAATAAAAATAAAATAAAAAACATTACATTATTAGACCTTTTTTACATTTCCGTTGTAATTCCTCTATACGTTTTTAAAAATAAAAAAAAAACATCATCATGAAAAGATTCTGAATAATAGAGATTCCCCCTTGACTTCTAAAGGACACAAGAAAATTATGCTTAATTTTTTCCCCATTAATATTTATGAGCAGGTCTGTGGAGGAAAAGCATAAGCACAAGCAGAAAAGTTTGCCAAACTACATGCTGTTTATCAGGCCAGTAATGTAATTAGTCATCCGCAGATAGTAAGCAGACTCCATCCCATTAGCACAGCTGATCCAGGATTTGACTGAAAATCCGTCGCTCGGGTCTGACCGGAGAACAGGCCTCGCTCGGCTGACCCACGATCTTAACTAATAAGGCCAGTGCTTCACACCTCGCTTCTGCATAACGATCAAAAGACGAAGCCGATGAGTGAGACGCAGAAAAGTCTGGGAGGGAAAAAGCCTGGTTCATGGAAAGGTCAGTAAGTTTCTTTTCAGGCAACTTAAAGAGGCGCTGAGTCAACATGGTCTTATGATTGGCAATTCACCAGCCTTTTACACCAACTGACTTTTTCTTGTGCAAATCTTGCGTAATGCTGAGAGCGCACACACTCCTGGAAATATACTTCTTTTGCAGTCCAGGTTAATCCTGGCTCTCTGACTTCTTGGCTGTTTTCTTAAAGGTGCAGTAAGTGATTTTTTTTTTAAAGCCCTCTACTGCCTGTGAGGAGAACTGCAAATTAACACCAAGTGTGAGTGCTCTGTGTTCAGAAAAGAAATAAATAAATAACATAAATACACAAAAATAATATGATTTAGAACAAATAAAAATCTGAAAATTGAGAGAAATTGAGGGCCAGAATTTTTTAATACCCTGAAATACTAAATAAATAAATAAGTAAATGGATAGATAAATAAATAAATAAATAAATAAATAAATAAATAAATAGATAGATAAATAAAATAGTTTTTAACTAGAAAGAAAGAAAGAAAGAAAGAAAGAAAAAAAACCTACAAAAGAGCAGTTTTTTTATTCAGTTCAAAGACAAAAAATTATTTAAAATTAATTAATTGTTAGAAAATTATTAATATTATTAGTGTTTTATTTTAAATAAATATTTTTTATGAAAATGTATTTCTTTTTTTTTTATTTGAATTGCTTATAAAAGTCTCTATGTAAGTTGTTTCTTTAAAAAAAAATAGTTTTTTTTTTTAAAATGACAAATTTCATGTACAAAAAAAAATCTAGCTAAAAGCACAACTTCTACAAACCAGCTGATTTATTATACAGTTTAAAGGCTGAAATATGAATTAATAAAAGAATTATTTAATATTTATTTAATATTTATTTCAAAATATTAATTATTTAAATAAGGGTTTAAGGATTCAATCCCTTGTGTTTTAGTTATTTATAGTTACATTTAATGAGTTGGAACATCAAGAAAACTGTTATCGCTTACTCTTCGAGCAAAAGTAAAACTAATAAGATTTTTTTAAAAATACTGCCATGTCAAAGCAGGAAACTAGTCCAGTGTTTGTGTGATGAAAATATAATCGTGTTAAAAATGATTTTTTTTTGTTGTTGTTGTTGGATGCTTTTGGTGTATTGCGTGATGCAGAAGAATTCTGTATCGATTCGCCGTATTGTCATTGTCGTAAACCTTCCTCTACATCTGCATAATAATTACTCCATTTGTACTACCTGTCAAAGGCAATTTCCTCTTCCTGTAATCAAACTGCACTAGAATTAGACTTTCTGCCCTGCTGTGTGTAATAATATTAATTCTCCCAGAAAGCCTCTGACAGAAACTTCCTGTATTTTGCATATGCATTATCACGAGCGTTCAAAGTGAAGCTGAAACCTTCCCGAAGTTGATGCTTCGATGTTATTTATAGAGCTCATGAATCGTTTCACAGCCACTTTAATGACTTTGCATCCAACGCAACTTCCCCCCCAATTCAACACAGCCCAACTTTACATCATTTACCACTTTTTTTTTCATTCCTGGCAAAAAAAAAACCCCCCGCTTTTTAAGCGAATAAACGATCGTTTGTTACGGAGCTGGTTTGTGAGCAAGGATGCAGAGAAAGAAGGATGTACCAGGAAGCAAGCTTTTCCCAGAGGACACCTGTGAGGCACATGGATTTATTATTATTTTTTATTTCCTCTAAACAGCAGTAAACTGTACGTTCTGTGAGAGATCCTGAGATGCAGGTTTCAGCTGTTCTGGCATCTTTGGGGAAGTTTCTGTAATTCTTCTGCAAACTTTGGGCTTTGTTTTTTCACTGAACAGCTGTGAATTAGATTATAATTTTTATCTATAAATTACTTAATTATTAAGAGCTACTTAATAATATGATTTTTAACTTATTTAAAAACATATTCTGTATCTTTTTCTTTATATATATTTATATTATTAATATATATTACTTATATTTTACAGTACATTAACATAAGGAATAACTTATATAGGAAACTAATCAACAATGCAGTGAGGCTTTGAGATACTGTCACTTATCCGCTGATTATTTTCCAAGAATTGCACATCTTGAATGTTTATTTTTACTTATTTATTTCATTTTTTTAAATCTTTATTTATTTATTTATTTATTTATTTATTTATTTATTAAAACATTTAATTTTACTTTTTATTTCTTTTTATTTCCTGTTTTTATTTCTCTTTATCACTCACATTTATTTATTTATTTATTTAAAATAAATGTTACTTCCTGTTATTGCCTCCATTTGACCAACTACAAACTGTTAATGAGACAAAAAAAAAAAACCTTGTAGTTGAGGCTCCTAAGTTTCATACTTCAGCGGTTTCCTCCGGGTTCTCTGGTTTCCTTCCCTTGTGCTGTAGGTTTATTGGCATCTCTAAATTGTGTGTGTGTTAGTGTGTAATTCTGCCCTACAATTGGTTGTCTCCCCAGCCAGGGTGTCCCCCACCTTGTTCCCTGAGTCCCCCTGGTGTTCCCTGAGTCCCCTGGTGTTCCCTGTGAGCCTGTGTTGGATAAAAGCTACAGAAAATGGACGGCTGGATGGACGATGGATGGATATGTACAGCTGTCTAAATCCTGAATGTATAGCTCTAGAATTGAGTTAAAGCGAGACACACAAGACAGTGAGTGAGACGATCAGGTGTGGAATGAAATCTCACAGCTCTGTTCGCAGTTCGCTTTCCCAGAATAAGCAATCCCACAATCCTGTTTGCCAACAGCTGCTGCATTCCCCACTCGAGCAGCCAAGAATAAAACCACCATAGGTCAGTGTGCTAATTATTACACTGTACATTAACTCTGAGAACAAGTGAGGCTCTGCGTTTAAACTCTGATTAATTTGTAAACAGCCGTTTGTCCGTTTCATTCATTTATTTATTTCATCTTTAGCATTTTTTTCTTTTTTCGGTTTGGTTTTGTTGTTTTGTCGAGATCAGAAATAAAGACTTAAAATGGATTTGTGAAGACAAAGTGTAGCAATTTGAAACCCCAGCGTATTTGTATTTATTAATCCACATGGCTCCTGTTAAGCTCGTGGCTTTAATAACCATCATTAGAAGAGTAAAGAAAATTGGATGTGATACTGAATGCCGATTAGTATTTGATTCAATATCTATTGCATTCGATTCAGTGCCTACTGCATTCAATTCAGTGCCTACTTCATATGATTCAGTGCCTACTGTGTTCGATTCAATACTTACTGCATTCAATTCAGTACCTACTGTATTCTATTCAATATCTACTGCATTTGATTCAGTACCTACTGCATTCAAAGTCAGTTCCTACTTCATATGATTCACTTCCTACTCCATTCGATTCAATACCTACTGTATTTGCTTCAGTACACACTGCATTCAATTCAGTGCTTCTGCATTTGATTCAGTACACACTGCATTCAATTCAGTGCTTCTGCATTTGATTCAGTGCACACTGCATTCAATTCAGTGCCTACTGCATTTGATTCAATATCTACTGAATTTGATTCAGTACACACTGCATTCAATTCAGTGCCTACTGCATTTGATTCAATATCTACTGAATTTGATTCAGTGCCTACTGAATTTGACTCAATATCTACTGCATTTGATTCAGTGCCTACTGCATTCAATTCAATACCTACTGTATTCGGTGCAATATCTACATTTGATTCAGTTCCTACTTTATTTGATTCAGTGCCTACTGTGTTCGATTCAATACTTACTGTATTTTATTCAATATCTAGTGCATTTGATTCAGTACCTACTGCATTCAAAGTCAGTTCCTACTTCATATGATTCAGTTCCTACTCCATTCGATTCAATACCTACTGTATTTGATTCAGTACACACTGCATTCAATACAGTGCTTCTGCATTTGATTCAGTACACACTGCATTCAATTCAGTGCCTACTGCATTTGATTCAATACTTACTGTATTTTATTCAATATCTACTGCATTTGATTCAGTACCTACTGCATTCAAAGTCAGTTCCTACTTCATATGATTCAGTTCCTACTCCATTTGATTCAATACCTACTGTATTTGATTCAGTACACACTGCATTCAATTCAGTGCCTACTGCATTTGATTCAATATCTACTGCATTTGATTCAATATCTACTGAATTTGATTCAGTGCCTACTGCATTTGATTCAATATCTACTGCATTCGATTCAGTTCCTACGTCATATGATTCCGTTCACACTGCATTTGACTCAGTACGTACTGCATTCGATTCAGTTCTTACTTCATATTATTCAGTTCCTACTGCATTTGATTCAGTTCCTACTGTAACTGACTCAGTTCCTACTCCATATTATCCAGTTACTACTGCATTAGATTCAGTAACTACTGCTCGGTGATACAGTATGTACTAAATCAGTATATGTGTGCAGTACGAATACAATCTGGACATTCTACATACACCATGTTGCTGTTGTCATGTGACCTATGATTTAACCTTGAGTAAGTTAACAATTGTTAAACAAGTATGGTTTAACCACAAGGAACAATGTTTAATACCTATAGTACTTACACTCTGCTCTTCAGCTTCAGTCCTGTTGCATTATGGGATAGTACAGTGTCCAGTGGTTCCATACTGCAGAATCTCAGAGGAAGCAGTACATGATCTTCAGTATTTCTCTCCTACTGTTTGATAAACACTGAGAATTCAGACATATATTTCTCCTTTGGCACACAGTGTCCTACAGATATTTGGACACAGCTAATGTCTGTTTTTAAACAGTGTGAGTGTGTGCAATTGGAAGCAGGTGTGTGTGATTAGATCTCTAGAGTCTGTGTGGATGTATGGAACTGGGGTTGTAGCTGGTGGCAGCCATGTTTGTAGGCTGCAGTTTTTACCTACTAACCAAATCTAAGTTCAAATATAGAATTGAAATATTCATTTTAAATGTAGGAATATTTTAAGGAGCATCTGTAGCAGCAGAGGACGAGGGTTTGTTGTGTATCTGCTCTCACACATTAGAAACATTTAGTGAAAATGTCTCGCCGGCTGAAGCCCAGCGCTGCATCGGGAAGCTGTTCTCTTCCTCGTTCTCACGCTGCGACTCTCATAAACTCTCCTGACATTTCTGCTCCTGCAGCAGAGGCATGCTGAAGATGAAGAGACTCACTGACATTCAGGGTAATGAAAAGGCTGACAGACTCACGCCATGACCCCTGCCTCCATTCTCCGTCCACACGCTGCTTCTGACTATTCATCACCACTGAACTGGTTACATAAAGAAACAAACCTGACTGGAGGATAGGAAAAGCCGAGGGAGGGAGGGAGGGAGAGAGCGAGAGAGCGAGAGAGGGATTGGCAGCTTGAACTGGAGAGAGCGAGACTGAAGAACCACATTCTCCTTTCAGAAAAGAAAATGTATTCAATAAAATAATAAAATATTAAAAAGCCCATAGAAAAAAACAATTAAACAATTTTGTTTTCATTTTTAAAAAGTTTGCTTGGGACAGTGTTTTACTGAATTTTATATTTTATTTTATTTATTTAGATTTTCTTTTCTTTTTATATTTGGATTCAAAGTAAGTGTAAAGAATAATTTTATCTGTATATTATTTCTAATTATTCTTAATATTTGATACAATTTAGATTTTATATATATTTTTTTAAATATAAATATTTCCAATACTTCTTTGTGATTGTTCATCCATCTATCTATCTATCTATCTATCTATCTATCTATCTATCTATCTATCTATCTGTTTTTAATTATATAATAATTTCCAGTTGAATGATTCCATGTAAAAAATTTTCCCAGTGTTAAAAAAAAAATTATTTATTTAATATTTATTAATTAAATATTTTCCTTAGAAGTATGATCTTTCAAATTTGCAAAATATTGTTTTCTAGAATTTTTTTAAATGGGATTTTATTTTTCCCCAATCAAAATGTTTCAGTTCTTTTTTTGGTAGAAATATTATTTTGTGCTTTTCCCCTCTTTTTAAGTATGATTTATTCCAATCAAAAAAAGATTTTTTTTCCAATCAAAAATGTTTTTTTTTTCCTTCTTTTTCCCCCCCTTTAGAAGTATGATTCTTCCAAACAGTCAAACTCAGGTACAAAGAGTTTATGAGGGTCTCCTTCTCAAACCTCTTTACTGCAAACGTTAAGCCACACTTCAAACCCTTCAAAGCTTCAGTCTTCTATCAAACCCATACTGCAGGCCACTCGCCCGTCTCCAGGCTCACGCTTTCTTCCTTTCCACTTGGGTGGCTCTCAGAAAAAAGAAAAAAACAAAACTTCGAAAGAAGTCAAGGTCTTTCAAAAGAAATCCTTTGCATCACAGAGGCCTGATGGGTGGAGGAGATCGGATCAGATCAGACGGACAAGGCCGTGATTTTCACTCCTGTTCTTGTGGAAGAAGCGCAGTAATTCCTCTTGCTGTCCAGACTGTCACTCCGTTAATCAGAGGCTGCCATGGTGTGAATGGACGAGAGGCCACTCTGCGGAAAGTTCTGCGTTCAAGCTCCATTAGCCGCTTGGTTCCATGTAGAGTCCTTGAAATGGTAGTGTATAGAAAATAGAGGAGTGGGTTGAGCTAAGTGGGTCGGATGGATATGTACGAGTCGCTCGAGTCGAGTTTCTAGTCCTGTCGTACTCGCCTTCTAGAGCTTTCGGTCCTTTTCACCTCATAGCAGTGGAGGGTGGCGCTAATTGCCGGAATGAGTGGATTAAAGGGCGATAGTGGCAGTAATGGTGCCGTCAATGGCTCAATCAAAAAGAGAAAATGGCTCTTAAAACAATTATCGTCCAGCACTCGAAAGCTCTAAGTGATTAAGAGGCACCATTACAAATTACAGGTGCACTTTTAAAGGTTAGTTTATCATCTACCTGGAGAAAATATCTTTTATTTCACATCTGTAAATCATACAGCTTCAAAAAAAAAAAAAAAAAAAAAAGAAAAAAAAAGAAAACGAACGGAGAAATGAAACAAAAACAAATGATCTCTTTGCTTTGACGCTTAGGTTCCATTTCTTTCTCCGCTCTAATTTATTCATAGACGACAAACATTTTAATTAATTCAACAGCCATGCGTAATTGTAATTATACTGTTAAGAATTTTTTAATTAATTTCCGCCTCCTATTCCTCGATGTTCTGGTAACCAAGTCATGGTCATTCACCCCGTGCAGGAGAAACGCAGGTGGTCAATTTGCAAAGCTCGGCTGCGTTATTATCGAGCTCCTGGGTACATTTTGGAGGAAAAGTGTTAACCGTCCAGGTCTGTGCTTAACCATGCCTGACACATTCACAACCCACTTTAAACACAACACAACAATGCAGCAGGAGACGCTCTGCCTCACATCTGGAGTTTGTGTAATCCTCCACATATAACCTATGATTATTTATATTTATATATATATATATATATATATATATATATATATATATATATATATATATATATATAAAAAACACCATCATGAGATTTTCCCATGCATCATTTAGAGTGTAATGCAGTCATAGCTGATAAATGATAGCCTACGCTAGAATAAAAAACACTAGAGAGACAACAAATCCACCGAGTATCAAAGAAAGTAAAATACAAAAGAAAATGTTGCTCGCTGCTGTAGTTTACCTTACATCAGACTTTTTTTAATGCACTATTATCTAGTTTAGCATAGAAGACGGCTATCAAAAAGGAAAGCTTGCATAAAAGAAAGTGTACAGTTAGCATAAAGATGGAGTAAAGAAAGTACACAGCTAGCATAGAGCTGGAGTAGAGAAAGTAAAAGTTAGCACAGAGCTGGAGTAGAGAAAGTACACAGCTAGCATAGAGATGTAGTAAAGAAAGTGCACAGCTAGCATAGAGCTGGAGTAGAGAAAGTAAAAGTTAGCACAGAGCTGGAGTAGAGAAAGTACACAGCTAGCATAGAGATGTAGTAAAGAAAGTGCACAGCTAGCATAGAGCTGGAGTAGAGAAAGTAAAAGTTAGCACAGAGCTGGAGTAGAGAAAGTACACAGCTAGCATAGAGATGTAGTAAAGAAAGTGCACAGCTAGCATAGAGCTGGAGTAGAGAAAGTAAAAGTTAGCACAGAGCTGGAGTAGAGAAAGTACACAGCTAGCATAGAGATGTAGTAAAGAAAGTGCACAGCTAGCATAGAGCTGGAGTAGAGAAAGTAAAAGTTAGCACAGAGCTGGAGTAGAGAAAGTACACAGCTAGCATAGAGATGTAGTAAAGAAAGTGCACAGCTAGCATAGAGCTGGAGTAGAGAAAGTACACAGCTAGCATAGAGATGGAGTAAAGAAGGTACACAGCTAGCATAACAATGGGGTAAAGAAGGTATACAGCTAGCATAGAGATGGAGTAGAGAAAGTAGACAGCTGACATAGAGCTGGAAGGTAGAATGTATAAGATTAGCATAGAGCGGGATTAAAGAAAGTACAGCTAGCATAGAATTGGAAGTTACAGTATAAGATTAGAATAAAGCTGGAAGGTAGAAAGTACACAGCTAGAATATAGCTGAAAGGTAGTATGTATAAGATTAGCATTTAGCTGGAATAGAGAAATTACAGGGTGGAGAACAGAGCTGGAGTAAAGAAAGTATATAGCTAGCATAGAGCTGGAAGTTTTTACAAAAAGTAAACAGCTAGCATAGATGCGGAATACAGAAAGTACACAGTTAACACTGAGCTGGAGGGTAAAACGTATAAGACTAGCATAGAGCTGGAATAGAAAAAAAAATACACAGCTAGCACAGAGATGGAATAGAGAACGTACACAACTAGTATTGAAGGAGACAGTAATACATTCAGCAAGCTAAGGTAGAGGGCTAGCATAGAGCATGCATGTACAAGATGCAGGGCTAGCACGGGGAAAGTACTAGAGTAACATACAGGAAGTACAAAGCTGTTGCTTATAGCAGGGATCCTGGACAAGCTTGTGATGGCCTGTCACACACACACACACACACACACCACCGCCTGCAACTTGTTTTTCTCTCTCTCTCTCACACACACACACACACACACACACATCCAATGCGACGTCATTTTCTTTCTGCCAATCACAGCTTCAATTCCTTCCTTTCCCAGGTGTACTGTCTGTATAGGAGATGAGAGCGAGAGAGAGAAAGAAAGAAAGAAACACACAACACACAAAACTTCAGCTTGAACTTCAGGTTCACTTTATAGCTAGTTTATTGTTTTGCAACTCAAAATATTTGCTGTCACACTGAGCGTGGTGTGAATGAGTATTGAGGGCAGTATGAGCTTTTCTTGTTTTTTTTTCCACTGCTTTTCTTTCTTAGATATTAGATTGAAACGTGATCAAAGCGGCACAGCGAAGACTCACACGCAGGAGGGAACCGTGTCAAGAGAAAAAGACGTCAGCTTTTGAAGTAGCGAACTCCTGCGAGGATTTTTTCTTCTTTCCTCATCAGGAGACGGGAATCATTTCCGTGTACAGAATAAACAGAATGTCACTGTGATTACTTGAACGATTTAACGCTTTACAGGTCGGCCCGCTTGGCGTTTTTTAATGTTAGGAGAACGAGGTCAGAACGATGAGGAACGAAGGACTTTCTTCTGACTTTCTTGTGCCGATTTCTGTACGTTTATGAACAGTAACTATGGCAAGTGTAGGTTTTTGGGCTGTGAATACACTTAAAAAAATTAATAAAAAATAAAATAAATTAAAGAAAATAAAACACAGAATGCCATTCAAGGCCAAAATATAAATATGCACAAATTGATTCGGGGTTTTTTTATGCATTTATTTATTTATTGTAAAAATTATTTGTATCAGCCTTATGCAGAATAAATAAATAAATAAAATTCAACAGAAATTATACCATTTTAGCCGTTTAACTAACAGAATAAATATTTTTAATTGTGAAAAAATAAATTAATATAATGGACATAATATGCAAAAATACATAAATACTGTTAATCAATGAATATATTTTTTAATAAATTGGGGAATTCATTTATTTATTTTATTATATATATATAATTTATATTTATTTATATTATAATTTATATTTATTTATAATTTATATTCATTTATCTATTTTATTTTATATATATATATATATATATATATATATATATATATATATATATATATATATATATATATATATATATAAAAAATGTGTGTGTGTGTACTGCATCAAGTACTATTTTCTGATCTGCTGTTCTTGTTGTTCAGCAAACTGCCAGTGATGAATGTGATCATTACTGGGACAAGTAGAACCATCCCTTTTTAGTTCTCATTTTTAAATGGTTGCTCTTGCTCTACATCGTAGCACGTTTGACAGCGAAGAAAAAAAAAAACTGTTTGTGTGAGATCAGGTTTGGCATTTGGCTGCGTTGCGATGTCAGCTCATTTCATCTAATTCACTAAAATATCTGTTTTAGCACAGAGAGAGAGAGAGAGAGAGAGAGAGAGAGATGTCTTGATGCACTTTCCTGACATTTTCCTCTTCTGCCCTTCACGGAATCTTCTAAATAGTCTGTAAATAGCTCACTGCTATCAACAACAATGTTAATCAAGCTTTTAGACAGACGCCCCGTCTGCGTTGTGATGCCCGCAGGAAGTGAACGTACAGCCGGTTCTAGCTGTGTGTTTGTTCCGCTCCCTGGCTGAGGCTCCCTATCCCACAGAGCAGAGACGCCTGACAAAGCCGTACACGTCCTCTCTCTTTCTTTTTCCCTTTCTTTCTGGCGCTCTCTCTCCCCAAGGGCAGGAGGAAAGTCATTTTCATGCTCTGCTTTCTCCATCCAGCGCAGCATCTTTGCCACTGTGAAAGCACGGAGCGTGGAGAGCTCTTTTACAGGGGGTCAAGGCAACATGATTCAATCTGGGCCAAATTCTGGGCTGGATTTAGGAGAAGGACAGAACACACTGCTAAAGATTTTTGATAAATGTGTGGAAACGTTCCATATATTTTAGCTGCACATTTTTTTTCCATATTATTTGTATAGGCTTTATTGCAGAAAATCCAGGATTTAAAGCAAAATCCATGAGAAATTATGGAATTTTAGAAATCTATCTAACAGAATAAATGGATTATATAATTAAATAAATACATAAAAATAATTTTAATACATTAAGGAATCTATCTAGCTATTTATCTATTTATCTAAATATATATTAAGAAATGCATAAAGAATATGCATGAAAAACAGATAAATACACAAATAAATAAATAAAAAAATAATGCCATGAAGGGATAAATAAACAAAATAAATAAAAAATATACAAAATTATTTAATAAATAAATACATTTCCTTCCTCTTTTTTAAATTGAGAAGAATTTTAAAAGAGCAGAAATAAAGCCTTAAATTAGCTCATTGGCTACTATGTTATACCACCTTCAACCGCCAGGGGCAGCTGTTTTTTGTTTTTTTCACCACCCCTTCACAGGGTTGCGTCTCAATCAGCTCCTTATTCCAGTATTTAGGCCACTGATCAGGGTGGCAGCTATTTTAAGGGCCGTCTCAATTCACACCCTAAAAAAATCGCACTCCAAAAGCTAGGGAGCTTCAATGCTATATATGTTCCACGTTATATTTTCTGGCGACTGAAGCTAGTCTCAGCATTCTTTGTCTACAACTTGTTGTTGTAGATCTCGAAGGATTACTGATAAATATGAGTGATTTTTAAATTTATTTAACGTTTCATATACAGTTTGTATAAATCTAATGACTTTTAAATGTTTAAAGATTGAAAAATAATCACTAGCCTAGCAGCGATCCTGCTTGAAATACCATGACAGAACTTATGCGATTATGCTAGCATAATTATAAGATAAATAAAACTTAAATAAAGCTCGTTCTAATGCTCTAACTTGTGTACACTAGATAATGACTTACTATCTGGGGAACTAGAGAGCTGATTCAGACGCAGCCATAGTTTGAATAAAAATCGTCGCATTGCTAATAATAGCTCAGTAAAAGAACATTGGCAGAAAAACATGAAATTCTGTTTATATGTGTTAAAAAGTCATTAACAAAAGTGTTAATCTGAGCTAATTTGTTTCAGGAACATTTTTACAATATTCAATCTAGCTATAAACGGCTAAAAAAAAAATAATAATGTGGCATTTTCCCCTTACTTATAAGGGTTTTGGCTCCAGTCAGAGTCATTACCCATGAGACACTAGAGAAATGCTGAATTTTGTTTCTTTTTAACAAATACATACTGCGCATTTAATGCTCTAAAATAATGAACCTGCTCTTTATTGTTTATGGTGCTATAAATTTATCCTGTGTGAGAAATTTCCCACAAGATTTTATATCTATGTGCATAGATAGAAGAAGTTTCTAGAAACTGAGATGCTAGTGCTAATTGTACTGTCCATCAGAGCCGTTCATTTAACTTCTGTGCAGCTATAATCAAGCTGAACGTAAGTCTACATTTCTAATCTTTTTAATTAATAAAATTCATTTTTAACTTTCGCTCAATTTTTATTGCCAGGTATTTCTCCCTCACTATGGCACGCTAATGTTTAGTGTTTTGCCGAGTCGTTATTGTTGTAAAGTAGTGATGTGTCGATTCGTTCATTTTCGTTCGAATCCTTAATATGACTCCGGAACAACGAGTCGTCTCAGAGAGCGATTCGTTCATTTTGTATTGACCGCGCATGCGCAATCGTATAGGTTCTGTACGGCAAACATGATTAGTCCATCACGTGACCACTTCCCAGATCGCTGTCTTACAGTCAGTAATGCTAATGTGATGATGTATAATATTTAGGAATTATCATAAAAAATTCTAAATGTGAAGTTAATTGGAGAGGTCATTGGCTATTACCTCATAACATTGTAATTATATTCTGCTGAAATGAACGAAATGCCTCGAAAAAAGATTCGTTCATTTTGCTAAAACAAGACTCAAAGATCCGAGTCAGTAAAATGATCCGAACTTCCCATCTCTGTTGTTGCTACATCCTGATTTTCCCATGATATGAGGCTCGCACTGTTTCAACCAAAAGAACCAAATTTCTTTTGGTTGTCAGTTGCTAAGCAACTAGACGAAAATAAATGTGTCATATGTTTGGCTAGTCAGTGCGGTGTTTATGCTGCAAAAGCGCTGCTACACGTGTTCCTAAACCCGGGTTTAAAGCAGGATTTAGATTGAGGATAACCCGGGATTATGTGTAATGTAAAAAGCCCTAATAAGGAATTTCCACTCACATAAAAAAAAAAAAAAAAAAATGTATTCCACAAAATTTTAAATGTTTCAAACAACCAGCTTCAGAAGTTATTACAAGCCCAACAACACAAACGCATTAATATCCGGTGAAGACGTGTGTTTCCTCCCGTCAGACGACACGCCAAGCGTGAATGGTCTCGCCGCTACACGACGAGAACACGGCAGTCTTTGTTTGCTCGCCGTTGTTCAAACTAATTCATCACAGGCCATTTGGGCGTCGCGCGGGAAAGAGAAATTGTGTTTTGCTTCGTGCAAATGAAAGGAATAAGCTCTCTATCTCCTCAGCCAGCCACCAAGTGCCTTTGAGTGACAGAGATTGCCGAGGATAAGGTTTCAGACCGCAAATTTTTCCAGGCAGAAACACTTTGCAAATCGGGGGCTTACCGCTGAGGCATAAAGAACGGGCTCGGAGGAGGAAGAGGAGGAGGGATGAGTTTTCAGTCTCTGAGGAAAGTTTGCTTCTCAGTGGAAAAACTTTCTGCGTACATACACTGCACATTCCCTGTCAGTGCAACCCCTAAACATCTCGCGCATCGTTCCGTCAGAAAGGTGAACATGCCTCGAACAGGGCTAAGTGCAGCGGTGCGTTAGGAAACGTGCGCCTGTAGCGAATCTCCGAAACCTGTCTCTTTTCCACTTAAGTGAACTTCGCCTGTGTATATGAAGAAGCCCATTAACCGAGCTGCGTTTGGAAAAACCATTAAGAATCACATAGTTTTAGCTAAGTGTCTATAAACTGTCTTTCACTTTCTGTGTTTTAGTAACTCTACAACAGATCTTTGCCAGATGTTCTTCTATTATTAATGTACAAATTGCACAGACAAGGTCGATTTTTTTTTTCTTTCTTTCTAGGAAACTGAGTGAACACTGATGGGGGAAAAAAAAATTCAGCTCTATAAACTGTCAGTGTGTGTTCATTTTACACACTAAACTCCATCCTAAAAGAAACACATCTTTTTATATCGAAGCGATCATTTCACAACACGGGGGAAAAAAGTATGAGATTCTGGTTGCTTATCATGTGCAGCTGCAAGATCAGGAAAAAAAAAAACAGTCAACGATCTCAAACATAATGGACAACGGTCATGTTTTAGGGATTGTTTTTCAGTTTTGAAATGGTTCCAGTTTGGAAGTTGAGGAGACGTTGGTGCTGATGTTGGACTCCCAGGTATACAAAGTTCCTGAGACTTCACTAGGCTTGTTAGCTGAGTAATGACTAGTATGATTCTACTGATAATGGTATGAAATACTGAGCAGAGTGTATAGATGAGGAATACTAAAGCGCCGCTGCATCACACATTGTATCCGTAACTCTAATGCTCATGAAGCACAGAAGCCCAGAGCTATGTCATATTACTAAACTGATAAGGAAAATCTCTATGAATGACCCAGAATATGGGTCCAATTCTGAAAATTAAATGCTGGGAATTCTGAGAGCAGCAGACTGTAGCATCCATCCCACTTAAACCACTATCAGGTAGCTGAATAGCATTGTGGATAATGTCGGAAGCCATTAACCTCCCAAAAAAAGAGTCAATTCAGAATTTTATTACAAAGTAACTCAATTAAAGATGATGTTTTAATTATTATTAAAGATTAGCATGTAAGTCACTCAGTCAGTAAGAACTGAGGGAAAGAAGCCTTTATCACCACCACACACAAGTGGAATTCTTTTCTTTTCATATCCCAGCTGAGGAAGTTGGGGTCAGAGCACAGGGGCAGCTATGATACAGCGTCCCTGGAGCAGAGAGGGTTATGGGCTTTTCTCAATTGCCCAACAGTGGAGCTTGGTGGTGGTGGGGCTTGAACCCTAATCCTCAACAATCAATAACCCAGAGCCTTAATCACTTGAAAAGACTATGCCATGCTGAGCTGGGGCTACTTGCAAGGCATGGCACTTGGCCATTTCAGGAGAGACCACCTGTAAGACGTTACAGTGTGAGCCTGATGCTGAAACGTCTATTCACAACTGTACATCAAATTTCTATAAAGTCATAACGTGACCTTTTAGCATCGGATGTCTCAGAGGAGCCAAGATTCTGTAAGTTCCCACAAGATCGAAACTTTGACACACTGTACAATGCAGAAAATAATCTCATAAAGAATCAGATTTTAACCAAAAGGAGATCAATAGTTCCTGACATATCACATACACTTTTTTCCTCCTGACCTTCATGTCTGGATTTCTCCAAGACTGTGCTGCTTCAGCCAAGTGAATACAACCTCCAGGATTTGGCCCGTGTCCTGTTTTTCTTATCGACTGAAAGGGAGGACTGCGCTAATTGAGTCAATATCAGGTGTTAGTCATTAAAAGACCACAGTAATTAACAGTGTGTGCTAGGAACATGAATGTTTTATCATTTTATTGAAAAAATGCGGGGAAAAAACATTCTACATTATTCAGATTTATTACAATTTCTTTTTTCTTTTTTTTTTCATAAAAAATGTTCAATATATTTCGCTCGCTTTTCATCTCCGTGAAAAACTTCATTAGTTTCTGATTAAATAAATACAGACGATTTTATTTATTTTTTTAATTTTTTTTGCGTCGCGTTCAACATTCATTTGAAATCAGTCACAAGTGCATCTAGCTCGATATTGACCACCTAAACACTAATTCCCTTTTTAATATGTACTTTCCGAATTACTGTCAACTTGCATCACTAAGTGTGATAAGATTCGTATACCTAGGGATTTAATCTTTCACAGTAATAACATCTCGGGCTGCGAGGCTTTGCGTCTCCGTAGACTTAGCCATAGCAACCCCATAATCATCAGCTAGATTTAATTATTTCACAGCAGTTGAATGCTAATGTTGATCAGTGTTGTCAGCATTAGTGCCTCGCATAAGCGCTGCGCATTTTCTTCGACATGGCTGCTGAGGATGACGGCGTAGTCATAACAAAGCTTTCCAGAAAGCTGCTCTGTTCGTTGACAGCCAGCGGGAAGAAAAGTTTTCCAATGAAATAGTGGCTGTTTGATATAGAAAAAACTATTTTCTGTAGACTGTTTTGTTAACACTTTATTGATTCTGATTGGTGAGATTCTACGGAAGAGACACACTGAAGTTAGGACTCTTTTAGCATTTCACCACTGAGTCGTCGATTATTAGAACACTGTAAGCCTTTTATGGAGTTTCGTAGGCGTCGCTATATGCAAATCAGATGTGCCTTGTAGGAAACAGGAAGTTTCCTTATATGGTCATGAACAGGTTGAGGAAGAGCTGAGGTTGATAGCAAGCATCTTCGGATCTGCTTACAACGTAATCAAAATGTATAAAGACATATATATAAATACATTTTTGATTAAGTTATTAAATTTAGTAAAGTAATTTAGTGGACTACTCCGTCCAGGGTGTATCCTGCCTTGATGCCCTATGATGCCTGGGATAGGCACAGGCTCCCCGTGACCCGAGAATAGATCGGATAAGCGGTAGACAATGAATGAATGAATTTAGTGGACTCGTTATTAATGAATACGAATGTGATAACCGGATGTCAAACATTATATAATAACGATCTTTTTTTTCTAGGTGGCAATCCAAGGAGAAGTCCGCATCCACAGGAACTCAGATAACCCATCAGGACATAAAGGGAGATACGTAAGTAATAGCAAACATAATATTAGTTAAGAAGTATCTACAGAAATCCAGTGTCATCCACCAAAACAATGGCTTCTGTGTTAGCTAGGTAACCTGACATGACATTACAGGAGATTACAATCGCCGCCTTCCGAGATGTCCTAGCTGGCGTTCAGTTGTTATTCAAAACTAGCCAATCACAGCAAGATAAACAAGTTGTTCGGTTTGTTGACACGCGACAGTAAAACAGCCACAATACCTCTGAGGCCACGTTTCTAAAGCTCAAAAACCTTCCCCATTTTAATAGCAAGCTAGTTAATAAAACTTTAGCTGGGTGTCTCAGAACATCCCTCGAGAAGTCATTATTATTCAGGGTTCTTTGCAGAATTGCAGCATCAGCCTGAAACTTTATAAACTCCCCTGTAGAGACAGCAAACATGTAGGCAAAATCACACGGAAGCGCTTGCACTCACTTATACACAATTTCAGCCTATTTCTTTATAAAAGTGTACACAGAAACAGGACGCCTGCCAATTTGCTTGACGACTTCCGAAAGCAAAGGTGGCAATTTGTCTGCGCTATTTTTTGCGAGCCGGCACTAGAACACTCTTGCACTTTTAACACAGCCGGAGCTCCTTGACAAGGTAATCAGCGGCTGACTCAGGCGCGAATAAGCCCGGTCAGAACGCCACTAATACAGCAAGACATGTTCAAGGTTATTACTTCTGATATAACGCTGCACCTTCACACTTTCTCCTGCAGCCGAAGCACAGCACACCAGTGCTATATGATGGAGAGGGGGGAAAAAACGAGAGCGAGAATATCACACCATCCTTTCAGTCTACTCTTTTCTCATTTTCAGAGTAATCCAACAACGGCGTATCATAAAATAGACAAGGACACTGGAATCAAGCCTATATAACTTCATGGAATTTTTGAAATTGTATCCTGTGAATTGCTCAGCTTTTTCTAGAGCTCAGACGTGTGGCTCGTTTCGAGGTCGCGTGCTCTGTACTGTAGGTTTCAGAATCTGATGTCTTTGCCTTGGGGACAAAAAAGGAAAAGAAAAAAAAAGGTGCTTTAGGAATAGATTTCAATGGTCTAATCATTAAGTCGTTGAGTAAGAATTATAGTTATTGTAATAAAGAATTACATAATAATATATAATATATATTATATAATAATAATAATGTTATAATAATAAAGAACGTAGTTTCTTAAAGCGAGACAGATTGACAAATCCATCACATGAACCGAAATCGTGAAAAGGCAGAGGTCAGACGATCAGCAAACAACAAAGACTAGCGATTCAAACAAAACAGAAGAAAACAAAACATCACAGAGCAAAGGCTCGGTAGAGACAGACGGGTATTTGCTGAACATTACTCCGCCCCCCAAAACATAGAAACACAAGGGTTTACTAAAATTAAGCTCAAAACAGGTGAGACTAATGTAACGGAGGCCAGCGGTAAGTGCTGTGCAGGTAAAAACCTGATGCTAGCGGCTACAGTCTTTAGCCTCCTTGTTAGCGTGCCTTCCTCCCATGACGGCGACCCGGGTTCGAGACCCGCTTGGTGCGGTTGCAAGTAGGACCCGGATGTTACACTAACAGAGAACCCAAAACAACTTAACAAGACGGAAGCGTGCACCGTAGCCAAGCGGACTGCTTAGGTCATCAGTTTTGCAGTAATTAATGTGATCATTGCTATATCAGCAATATTCTACATTCCTACTAGAGGTTTATTTCAGTCTTTGCCCCATCTTCTCATTCTAGTAATCTTTTCACAGCAAACAAAATCATCCTTATAAAGTCCTTATTTTCTATCCCCGATTTGTTTTCTCAGTTGTGTTTAAAGTTGATAGAAAAACTCAAAAGAGGGGATTTACATAATCCAGCACATAGAAAATTCTCTTAAGCACATGTGCAACCTGACTCCTTCCTGTGTAAATATTGACATTACTGTATAATTTAAGTAAACCTTTTCTATAAGGTTCATTATAACAGATTATAATGCGTGAAGCACAGTCATGCTTTATAAAGCACTATACCCCGATCAGGTATAACATTGTGAGCAGTGAGAGGTGAAGTGAATAACACTGATGATCTCCTCATCATGGCACCTGTTAGTGGGTGGGATATATTAGGCAGCAAGTGAACATTTTGTCCTCAAAGTTGATGTGTTAGAAGCAGGAAAAATGAACAAGCGTAAGGATTTGAGCGAGTTTGACGAAGGGCCAAATTGTGATGGCTAGACCACTGGATCAGAACATCTCCAAAACTGCAGCTCTTGTGGGCTGTTCCCAGTCTGCAGTGGTCAGTATCTATCAAAAGTGGTCCAAGGAAGGAACAGTGGTCAACCGCAGACAGGGTCATGGGCGGCCGAGGCTCATTGATGGACGTGGGGAGTGAAGGCTGGTTCGTGTGATCCAATCCAACAGACGAGCTACTGTTGCTCAAATTGCTGAAGAAGTTAATGCTGGTTCTGATAGAAAGGTGTCAGAATACACAGTGCATGACGGGTCAGCAGCAAAAGGTGGACCAACACAATATTAGGCAGGTGGTCATAATGTTACGGCTGATCAGTGTATCTGTCTGAGTATTTATATACAGTTTTATGCTAGTCTTTGTACGGTAATAATATATTACATATTCTGTATAAGCATTTTTGATGCATTAAAAATTTCGGATTAGCAAGAAGTGTTAGCCAGTCACTTCCTCACACAATTTATTGTACTAAATGAAATGAAGGCCCACTCGTGTAATTGAACAGTAATGAAAAATTCCACAGTTCTAGTCGATATAATTAACCTTCAGCTCATAAAGAAATTTGTGCACAGCAACATGCCTACAGGTAAAGGACACAGAAAAGGTATGTCTTCATAATTACATGCTCTACGTCTCTGCCTTTACCTGGCTAGTGGGCACAATTGCCCAGCAAGGCCTTTGAAACACACCGAGACAGGCCAATTAAAGAGAGTTAATTGGCCACTTCAAACCGAAAGCCCGAGGTGCATTTCACTATTCGCACTGACCTCATCTACGTGATTGCACTTAACGCATAGCACCTGAATACCCTCTATTTAATCGGAGTTTGAACAATGTTTGCTAAATTACATGTTTAATGGTATCATTAAGTTGTTGATGGTGGACACAGCGTCAGCCGCCATCAGCGACCCAATCTGGCAGAGATTTGTGACGAGCAAAAGCAAATATTGCATACAAATGATGAAATTAAGATATTAAACCAGGATCCTGAGTGGTCCAACAACATGTTTGCCTAATCATTGCGAGATTATGAGGCCGAACCTTGAGAGCCAAGTGGAGTAAAATGAGCCATGCTGTCTGGGTGGGAGGGGCAGACTCTTTCTTCCTCTCTCTCTCTCTCTCTCTCTCTCTCTCTTCTCTCTTTCTCTCCGTCAATTACAGCAACATTGTAAGTATGTGGAAGAGGGCAGACAGGACTGTCCCCTGAGTGTGTTGTGTGTAACGCTGCCCTAAGACTTTTCTCATTTTCTTGCACTTAACTTAGCTTATTGTATAACGTATGAATACACACACACACACACACACACACACACCCCGCACGCACGCACACATAGCAGCTTCATTGTTCCAGGTAGGATGTTAATGCTGCCTCACCTTCTAGTAAAAATCAGCCTGATGTAAAAAAAAAAAAAAAAAAATTCAGATGTAATATGTTCTACATTCAACAATTCACCTTACATCATATTCACAAAAGGAGGATGCAGTTTAAAAAACAAAAAAAAAAAACAAAACAGCAGTCTGATTTATTCCTCGCTTCTCTCCACACCTTTCCTCCTATACTGGAATAGATTGGAAGAGAAGCCCAGCCTCGGAGACATCACATTATGTTCATTTCTGGCAAGATCTGGAAAATGAGTGACACTCGGCCTCCCTGACTCACCCTAGACCTTGCGGTGAGACGTCCAATTTAAACCTCGCTGACCTTTCCAGTGAAAAGAAATACCAGGAGTCTCATTATCAACCTGTGCCGAAAGAGGGAGCTTTCAAATGACACTCCTAATGGTCTCACCTCATCTGTATATGTCAGCATATAACTAATTATATACAGACACTTTATTCCGGTATTAATGCATACTGAAATGGGGAGGGGGGAAAGGGGGCTAAGGGGGTTGAGAAAGCGTGTTAGGGAAGTCGCAGTGAAATCGCAGCGCATGGAACAAACAGTGACGTTTATTTTCGAAGTAATTACAATCAGAACTTAGCAATAGCTTTAGTAATGACCCGTGACGAATATGAACGTGCTAAGCTATGTAAGAGCGTAACCAGACGTTTATCGTTATATCATGGTAATTTTACTCAGGTGGCAATTGAAGGAGAAATCCACATCTACAGAAACAACAATAACATGAAGGCAGACAGGTAAGTAAAGTCTACAAGCTACAAAACAAAGTCATAGCAAACTTTGTTTGCTAGTAGTATTAGCTAACAGGAGATAAGAACGTTCTCAGAGATGTCGTAGCAGTAAGATTACACAGCATATGACCCAAAACAGGGGGGCACGGTGGCATGGTGGCTTAGTGGTTAGCACGTTTGCCTCACACCTCCAGGGTTGGGGGTTCGATTCCTGCCTCCGCCGTGTGTGTGGAGTTTGCATGTTTTCCCCGTGCCTCAGGGGTTTCCTCCGGGTACTCCGGTTTCCTCCCCCGGTCCAAAGACATGCATGGTAGGTTGATTGGCATCTCTAAATTGTCTGTATTGGGTGAGTGAATGAGAGTGTGTGTGTGTGTGTGTGTGCCCTGCGATGGGTTGGCACTCCGTCCAGGGTGTATCCTGCCTTGATGCTCAATGACGCCTGAGATGGGCACAGGCTCCCCGTGACCCGAGAATAGTTCGGATAAGCGGTAGACAATGAATGAATGAATGACCCAAAACAGCCATAATGTCTTTGAGGCCATGTTTCTAAAACTCCCCAAACTTCCCTATTTTACTAGTGAGCTAGTTACTAAGACTTTAGCTGGGTGTGTATGAGCATCCCTCGAGAAGTCATTACTGTTCAGGGTTCTTTGCAGTGCTTGTATTAATGGAACACCTAGCTTGGATGTTATTATTGTGAGAGGAAATTCTGATTAAAAAAAGTTATTTTAATCATGGAAATAAAACTCATTACTTCATTATAACTTTTTTTTATTAGGTTCTATCTGGCATTTTGGGCGAAAATGAGATTAGGAGTTCTGAAAGTTTCTAACTCGATACTCTGCCAGCCAATCATCATCCGAGATGATCAAAAGTCACGGAGGTAAATCTGTCATATTTATACGTAAGTAAGAGTACCAATTACTACTTACAGATTTTACAGCAGGTGAATGTTCTAGCATGTTCTATTCAGTGCAGAAAGCGTATAGTGTCGCTAAGAGCAGATACTGTGAGCAGTAAATATTACTGACATTAGCCTTTGGGGCCATGTTAAAAAAAAAAAAATCTCAAACCTCCCTATTTTAAGAGTGAACTAGTTGGGTGTGCGTGCACGTCCCTGGAGAAGTCATTATTATTCAGGGTTCTTTACAGTGCTTTTATTAATGGAACTCCTAGCTTGGATGGTGTTATTGTGAGACGCTGAACATGTAGTAGCTCACTTTGGGGAAATGATTTTTTTTTTAATGTGATCTTAATCATAGATAGATAGATAGAAACTCGTTACTTTAGGATTATTAGGTCCTTTCTGGCATTATTATGGTCACTTGGAGCTACTTTAGTTCTTGAAACTTTAAAGTTTTGGTGTGAAGTTTCTGTGTTTTCATCTTAATTTTGGTTCTTCATCATGACTTCAGCGTCCTCGGCTGATCAATAGCCAGAAAGATGAAGTCAGTTTTATCCGTTCTATAAGTAAGTGCACTAACTACTACTAACGACTGAATGTTCTAGCATGTTCTAGTCAGTGTAGCAGAAAGCTAATGCTGGAGCTGAGATCAGATACCATGAGCTGGAAATATCACAATATCAACGTGCTAAGCAAACTGAACTTTCTGGTCTAACTCATTATTAGCATTAAATTTCAGCTAGAAGTCTTTTAATACCTATGTGTTGTGTGTTTTTATCGTAAAGTGTCTGAGAAAGAAAAATTTACTCTGAACCGTATTCCTATGTAGAAGCCGATCGATCTAAAATGAGGCGTTTTTCTTTCATTTCCTGTATTTCATGATTCGTTTGAGGGATTACTTGTAGAATTCGTTTGTATTGTATTTTGCCATTTCTTTGAAAAATGCATTTCAATGTAAAATATTTTGCTATTACCGTGAACTTTATAAAAGATGAGAGAATACATTTAGAAAACGAGAGCTTTAGTTATTTAAGTATTTATAAAATGTTTTTTTAAATAATAATAATAATAATAATAATAATAATAATAATCATAATCATAATAAAAATTTTGAACAATCCTAATTAAAATAATAACAAATATTAAAATAACTAAATTTAAAACATTACAATAATAATAACAATGTACAGAATAACAATAATAATTAAAATTATAATAAAATACAATTAAACAGATATATTTACAATATATTATTTTATTATATGTTATATAAATGCTTTACAAAGTAATTTCAATATGAAATATTTTGCTATTAAAGTGAACTTAATAAAAAAAGAATAGATTTAGAAAACGAGAGCTTTAGTTATTTCAGAATGTATAAAATGTTTTTTTTTAAATATTAAAAATAATAATAATAATACAATTTTAAATCACCATAATAAGATAAATATTACAATATTTTAAATATATACACAATATATTATATATTAAAATAATAACTAAAATATTACAAGAATAAAAGAACAATGTAAAGAATAACAATAATTACAATGATAGTAAAATACACTTTATATATAAGATGAGAGAATACATTTAGAAAAAAATTATTTCAGAGTTTAATAAAAAAACATTTTTTTAAATCATTATAAAACTAATAACAAATATTTAAATATTTTAAATATAAAGCATTACAATAATAATAAAAGAATAATGTAAAGAATAACAATCATAATTACAATTATAATGGAGGCATTGTTCAGTTGTAATTGTAAATGTTTTATAAAGTTGTAGTAGGTAAAACTTTTATGTCTCGTATCGCAGAACGGTTCTCAACGGTCATCTTTAAAATGCACACGAAGGCCATTTGTTCGAGAGGAACATTTGATTCTGAGGATTATTATTTCCAAAATAATGCTGAGCTTTCCTGAGAGTTACCAGATTATACACCTCTGAGAGAGTCGAAAACTAAATCTTGTGATTTTTTTTTTCTTTTTTTCTCCTCCATTAAAACAGTACAAAATGCTGAGCGCGACAAACTCCACAAACAAAACTGGAAAAGCGGCAATAACATTCACTTACAGGAAATGATGTCGTTCTTTTCTCACATTCCTCCAGTTTCCTAGCAAGTATTATTCGGTATTAATGTGCGAGCCAGAGCTGATCAGCATCTTTAAGAAAAAAAAGCAACAGCATAAATTTAAAAAAAAACAGAGTTCAAAGGTTATACCATGAACCAAGAGCTAGAAAGACAGCCTGGAGCAGTTTCCATGAAAGAGATCTCAAGCATAAATATTCATTAAACACACACACGCAGGGCGCATGAATCACACATGTCGCCTCGATGAGGTCACCGTATTCAAACAAGGAGATGGAGGATGTCCACATACTCGCCTAGCTTACAGGAGGAAGCGGGGTCACCGCTGCTGTTGATGTCGTGTTTTATTTTTTTTCCAAAGTGGAAGATTTTAATAATCAGATCATTACTACAGTTGACGATTTTGCTTTTTCTGGGCCAATGGCCAGACACGGGAACCTGAGGACACAAAATGCTTATACAGGCAAGACAACAGCAGAAGCCTGTCTTTATTAATTACACGCAACCCTGAGGTCTGAGAGCTAATTTGGCAACAGGGACAAATATTAACATGGAGCAGCTGCTTTGCTCCATCAGATAGAGCTCTTTTTTGATGTAGCTGTAACTCTGGTAATCTGCTGAGCCATGTATACGTTGTAGGAAACTTGGTATACAGTGGGGCAAAAAAGTATTTAGTCAGCCACCAATTGTGCAAGTTCTCCCACTTAAAAAGATGAGAGAGGCCTGTAATTTTCATCATAGGTACACTTCAACTATGAGAGACAGAATGAGAAAAAAAAATCCAGAAAATCACATTGTCTGATTTTTAAAGAATTTATTTGCACGTTATGGTGGAAAATAAGTATTTGGTCACCTACAAAAAAGCAAGATTTCTGGCTCTCACAGACCTGTAACTTCTTCTTTAAGAGGCTCCTCTGTCCTCCACTCGTTACCTGTATTAATGGCACCTGTTTGAACTCGTTATCAGTATAAAAGACACCTGTCCACAACCTCAAACAGTCAGACTCCAAACTCCACTATGGCCAAGACCAAAGAGCTGTCAAAGGACACCAGAAACAAAATTGTAGACCTGCACCAGGCTGGGAAGACTGAATCTGCAATAGGTAAGCAGCTTGGTGTGAAGAAATCAACTGTGGGAGCAATTATTAGAAAATGGAAGACATACAAGACCACTGATAATCTCCCTCGATCTGGGGCTCCACGCAAGATCTCACCCCGTGAGCAAAAATTCCAGAACCACACGGAGGGACCTAGTGAATGACCTGCAGAGAGCTGGGACCAAAGTAACAAAGGCTACCATCAGTAACACACTACGCCGCCAGGGACTCAAATCCTGCAGTGCCAGACGTGTCCCCCTGCTTAAGCCAGTACATGTCCGGGCCCGTCTGAAGTTTGCTAGAGAGCATTTGGATGATCCAGAAGAGGATTGGGAGAATGTCATATGGTCAGATGAAACCAAAATAGAACTTTTTGGTAAAAACTCAACTTGTCGTGTTTGGAGGAGAAAGAATGCTGAGTTGCATCCAAAGAACACCATACCTACTGTGAAGCATGGGGGTGGAAACATCATGCTTTGGGGCTGTTTTTCTGCAAAGGGACCGGGACGACTGATCCGTGTAAAGGAACGAATGAAAGGGGCCATGTATCGTGAGATTTTGAGTAAAAACCTCCTTCCATCAGCAAGAGCATTGAAGATGAAACGTGGCTGGGTCTTTCAGCATGACAATGATCCCAAACACACCGCCCGGGCAACGAAGGAGTGGCTTCGTAAGAAGCATTTCAAGGTCCTGGAGTGGCCTAGCCAGTCTCCAGATCTCAACCCCATAGAAAATTTTTGGAGGGAGTTGAAAATCCGTGTTGCCCAGCGACAGCCCCAAAACATCACTGCTCTAGAGGAGATCTGCATGGAGGAATGGGCCAAACTACCAGCAACAGTGTGTAAAAACCTTGTGGCGACTTACAGAAAACGTTTGACCTCTGTCATTGCCAACAAAGGGTATATAACAAAGTATTGAGATGAACTTTTGTTATTGACCAAATACTTATTTTCCACCATAACTTGCAAATAAATTCTTTAAAAATCAGACAATGTGATTTTCTGGATTTTTTTTTTCTCATTCTGTCTCTCATAGTTGAAGTGTACCTATGATGAAAATTACAGGCCTCTCTCATCTTTTTAAGTGGGAGAACTTGCACAATTGGTGGCTGACTAAATACTTTTTTGCCCCACTGTAGATCTAGATTTCCTAAGTAAAGCTAGCTTTTAGTAAATAAAAATGGAGGAATTCGTTTTTTGCAATGCTGAGCTAGAAACCAATGGGAAATTCACTGGTACTGGTACCAAGACATTTTGGACAATTTTCTGCTCAGTTCGGGGATAGCCACTTCCTGTTGCACATGACTGCACACCAGTGCACAAAGCAAGATCCATAAAGACATGGATGAGGTGTTCAACCCCATAGAACACCTTTGGGATGAATTAGAGCGGAGACTGCGAGCCAGGCCTTCTCGTCCAACATCAGTGCCTGACCTCACAAATGCGCTTCTAGAGGAACGGTCAAAAATTCCCATAAATACACTCCTAAACCTTGTGGAAAGCGTTCCCAGAAGAGTTGAAACTGTTATAACTACAAAGGGCGGATCAACTCCATATTACATTCATGTGCATGTAAAGGCAGACACTCGCAGTCTCCACTCTAATTCATCCCAAAGGTGTTCTATGGGGTTGAGGTCAGGACTCTGTGCAGGACAGTCAAGTTCCTCCACACCAAACTCGCTCATCCATGTCTTTATGGACCTTGCTTTGTGCACTGGTGTGCAGTCATGTTGGAACAGGAAGGGGTCATCCCCAAACTGTTGAAATTGCATGAAATTGTCCAAAATGTCTTGGTATGCTAAATCATTAAGAGTTCCTTTCACTGGATCTAAGGGACCGAGTCCAACCACTGAAAAACAACACCTGATCGACCTGAAAAGATTTTTTTTTTTTTTTCTTTTTTTTTTTACTTTTATGGAAGGAGTCTCCTGTGTCAGTGAATAAAAGGCAAAGGTAAGGAAGTTTCCCATCATGGGAAAAATACGAGACTGGGCAGCACAGCGCAGTGGATTAGCAGTTAGCATGTTTACCTCACAACTTCAGGGTTAGGTGTTCGACTGCAAATTATTCATTGTGGTTTGATAAATAAATCGTTGGAGATTCAGCCAAAGGATTCTGAAAGTCAGATAGCTCCTAAACTGTGCGAGGTGGCTGTTTGAATTATTCCCATATGATTGGAATAACATCATCACTGAAACATTATCATCTTTATTTAATGATGGAATCACCAGCAGTACTTTAGGAATAATTTATAAGGATGTATCCAGCAGTCTACCAGCAATGTGTGTATGAAGCAAATTAAAGAAGTAGCAGTGATCCTGACCCTTTCTGTTTACTGCAACTGCCTGATCCAAACTCATGCCCTACTTCTGCTCACATGGAGGTTCTCTCCCTGCTGCTGAAGATGAACCACAACCTGGAGATATGTGAGATTGCTGTTGAAACCATGAAGATCCCCATCAGATGATAACCTCAACAAATTAGATTGATTATATAGTACACAGATATAGAAAGGGAAATGATTTATAATCACACTGGTGTCTCTCAGATGATGATGAACTTCTCTTTAGAGCCCGGTTTCCTCCTCATATCATCTCAGTGACTTTTTCCTCACCACCGTCACCTCTGGCTCACTCATTAGACATAAAATTAGACATTTTATCTTCGATTTCTGTGTCTGTGTTAAAAGCTCTATACAAATAAAATTGAATAGAAGCGGGATAATCAGTGCATTAAAACAGACCCGAGATTCTTGTCGTACTAACAAAGTCAGCAGAAAAAGAAAGGAGAAAAAAAAAAAAAAAGCCAAGGGAGCCTCTGCTAAATGTGCAGCGCTTGTACTACCACTTGATACAAATGAGGATGTAAGGAGAAAGCTAGACTGCATGCATTATCTTCCCTTAAATGCCCCATTAGGCCAAAGACACAGGATTATGAGGAGGCTCATTAGTTAGCCTATTCCTCACTCTGCCATACTATCTCTCACAGCCTTCCCCCTGCCGAGCTCATACAAGCTGTGTTTAAGCAAGAATGTCTACACAGTGAAAGAGAGAGAGAGAGAGAGAGAGAATTTACATTATCATTCCAGATCTGGCAGATGGTCTATTTTACTGCATTGCAAAAAAAAACCTTTCATTTCCTATTTAATTCAAGGAGAATAAATCCTGCAACTGTGCCTCTGTCTGTAACTCTGCGCTACAGCTAAATTACTAACCTTCATTGCACGACATGACAACTTGGCTAATATGCTAATGAAGGAGGCATCTCAAGCCAAATCTGATTACAGCCTTGGCAATCTAAACACATATCTTTAGCATTTTCAATCCCTCGAGCTAAAACCGTCCTGGCGTGCACGGGTACGAGACAGTAGAGGGCATACAAAGTGGGATTAGCTTCCCAATAGCTGTAGAGCTCCAGAGTCACGCTAGCTTAGCGTCATTTCCATGTCATACACGATGGTGACATGACCGCACCGTCTCGAGCTGCCAAGTAAGCTTGACATTGAACGGTCAGTGGCCAAATGACAGGAAAGGAGGATCAAGTGGATTTTCTTCTCACACGCTCCTGGGACGGAGGACGATCTGCTTTTGCTTTGTTGCGTCTTAGCGCGATCAAGGACGTAGCGAACATTTCCGAAACGTCTCCGCTTCGCAGTGAATGGAAGCATTGTTTCAAAGAGCTTTTCAGGCTGTTTTTTTATTATTATAATTATTCAGGCATCCAGGTCTGGATACTGCATCCTTTTTCTCTGGAGACTCCAATTCTTCAGATTTGAGGTTTCACAGTGTCATGTCAAAGCCTCCTTGATGCCGAGGTGCAAAGTAGCAGATAGATGGATATATAGATATACATTGAGAGAGAGAAAGAGAGCAGAAGGATTAGAAAACGCAAATGTGGGTCAAGTTGTATATCTCTCAACCATCGTTCTTCATGTTATACAGTGCATTAGATGTAGATTCACACATGAGGGTTATTAAGATTTATTATTTATTTACTGGTCACACTTCAGTCTCACAGTGCTTGAATAACCGCTGACGTACACCAACACTTTATCTGGCTTATTGCAGCATTATAAAGCGACTTGATATAACACATTTTTAATTACATAATATTGAAAATGATTATAAATAAATGATTATATGATCATGAACATAAAAATGATTTTCATCTGAACTTTCCTGTTACAATTGACTGACTTGAGGTCTGACAGATTCATATGACAAGGCAAACATCTATGACATCTGACGTTCATTAGAAATGTTTGTGTACAGATAGTATGCATTCCCCCTTCACTATATAAGGGATAAAGCCTGATGTTGGAAAACAATCGGCATCAGGATGGTGTCATGGATCCGGAATATGAAGGGATTTATTCATCGCATAGCACTGCAATTACACAATGTTGTTTTATTTCTTTGGAGAATCTGTTCTGCTGACATTATGTTGGGTTTTTTTCCTTTAATTTGTCAAACAAACAGAATGTATGTCCATATAAGGGAAAGCTACATATGAGATTATATAGTTTAGTAGACAGAGAAACGGTGGTTTAGTGGTTAGCATTTGCCTCACATCTTGAGGATGGTGGGTTTGATCCCTGGCTCCATCTTGTGCCTGTTCTCCTCAATGCTTTAGGGGTTTCCTCTGGGTTCTGTGGTTTCCTCCACTGTGGTTTAACGACATCTGGTGCACATTCCCCTCCAGAGGGAACCCTGGTGGTGTCTATGGGACTTGTATACCACACACTCACAGTTCACTCTTTGCAAAGTTGCATTACCAAGCCATTTGTTTCCATTGATCTCGTTTGCTTTCCATGTATGACCAAGTTTTCCTAATTTTTCAGTTTTCGCTTTTTCCTTGTGTGTATTTGGATTTGTTGCCATGCTGATTGCTACACTATATTGCCAAAAGTTTTGGGACTTCTCATCCAACATCAGTGCCTGACCTCACGAATGCGCTTCTAGAGGAACGGTCAAAAATTCCCATGAATACACTCTTAAACCTTGTGAAAAGCCTTCCCAGAAGAGTTGAAGCTGTTCTAGCTGCAAAGAGCGGGACAACTCCATATTACATTCATGTGCATGTAAAGGCAGACGTCCCAGTTTTAGCCTGGCTCGCAGTCTCCGCTCTAATTCATGCGAATTAGACAATTAGAGTGTGTGTGTGATGGGTTGGTACCAGGATGTGTCCACTAGGATAAGAAGACTCCAGGTTACTCGTGACCCTGTGTAGAATAAGATGAATTGATTGTACAATAGATGTTATTTTATAATTTAATATAGGCCAAAAGAAATGATAAACTCAATAGACTCCAACTGTAAAACAAAAAAAAGTGTGCAGGTGAATCTTCTTTATATATTTCAACTTCATATAACCATTTCTCATATTTATTATTAAATAGAACACATCAAGCGGGTAAAGTTTTGTATTAGTTTTTCATCAAACAAGAAAATAAAAGCAATCCACTCGGGAAACCCAGGAGTTTCAGAGCATCCTGCACCGAGAGAAGCCAGGAAAGAGAGTCTCGGTGGCTTTTTCTGGGGCAGGCGTGTAATCTTAAGCTCATCAGTGCTGCACATTGATCACTGCCTATGAGAGAATACCAGTAAATCAATCACAGCAGTCAAGGTAAAGATAGCATAGACACAGCAGATCATCCACTCATCAATAAAGCAGCGTTTCCAATCAATGGCCTTCAGCACAGAGTGCAGAATCCAACGCAATTCTACCATCGGCTTCGCAGTAAATGCAGGAGAAAATCACTGCCAGTTATCTGTTGTTTAACGCAATCAGTAGGTCGCTGCCATTTCTGTGCCTCGCTCTCTCTCTTTTAAATAACTTTGAAGTTGGCTGATGGTTAAGGTGAAAGTTCTGCCCTGGTTTGAGGATTTTTTTTTTTGCAGCTACTCTGCTATTCGTGAATTAACCGCTTGAATTAACTGTCAGGGCTCAATATTAGAACACGCTGGATCAAGCGCTAATTTATACGCTGTAAAATAATGAAATTGTTAAATTAAACCAAAGACATAAGCAGTGTGGGGGTTCGATTCCCGCCTCCGCCATGTGTGTGTGGAGTTTGCATGTTCTCCCCGTGCCTCGGGGGTTTCCTCCGGGTACTCCGGTTTCCTCCCCCAGTCCAAAGACATGCATTGTAGGTTGATTGGCATCTCTAAATTGTCCGTAGTGTGTGATTGCGTGAGTGAATGAGAGTGTGTGTGTGCCCTGCGATGGGTTGGCACTCCGTCCAGGGTGTATCCTGCCTTGATGCCCAATGACGCCTGAGATAGGCACAGGCTCCCCGTGACCCGAGTGTAGATCGGATAAGCGGTAGACATAAGCAGTGATGATTTTTTTAGTGCTATTTATTCAGCAGTAGTAGCAATACTCTAGCAATACACAAGACTCCTCTTAGATGTTTATTTTAATGCTCTTAATTAATACACTATCATATGAGACTTTTTAAATAAATAAATTTAAAAAAAATCATGCTACATTAAGTGACATTAAATGACGTTTCACAGCAAAAATGTCACGTTTTTCCATCTTCAGTCTGCATTTTCTATCCCTGATTTATTTATTTTTTTTCATCATTAATATTGAGTACTTGTGTGTAAAGGTAATAATTTAGGGGGCAGTGGTCGGTCAAGTGTTTAAGGCTCTGGGTTGTTGATCATGGTTCAAGCACCAGCACTGCTAAACTGCCACTGTTGGGCAATTGAGCAAGCCCCCTAAGCCTCTCTATTCCAAGGGTGTTGCCCCTGAGCTCTTACCCCAACTTCCTCAACTGGGATATGCAAAGAAAATAATTCTTTTTTTAATACTTGACTTTGCTGCTTTATTCAAAAGTTTGTTTCCTTAAACTCCTACCAGTGAAGGCGCAAATGTAATTACTTTCTATGATAACTGTACTCATGTTTGTTGCATGTGAATGGAAGAGGCTTTGTCTGATTTGTGTTTTGCTGTCACATGACGTGTCTCGGACTAAATCTGCGAAAGAATCTGCAGCCATTTTGAAAAATTGTGTTTGTGTTCATTTCTGCGATCGTAAAAGCCCTGTAGGAACTCAGTGGATGCTGTTGAAAAACCCAGAGTCAGACACATCCACTCGAGCAAAACAAATCTGCATGACCTCCCGAATTCTGGTGATTTTACTAATCTGAACATGAAACCCAGGAAACAAGCACCTAATCACGTACGTAACCCGACTCTAAATACGAGGAACTTTCCCCACATCAATATTAATGTCACTTTTGGACTCCGGGTCTCGTGCTCTAACTCACACACGTCTTCTCGATAAGCCTAGTGCTGGAGTCCTACAGTAAATCTTTCATAAACAGTGGAAAATTACCACATATCACAGACAACCTTTCTCCATGTCCTTCAGTCTCACTCAGTGCCAGATATCCTATTTAAGGAAGCAGACAGCCTAAAGAACAAGTATTATTCTCGTTATGAATCAAGCAGGCAGCCAATTAATTATGCTGTGATTAAAGCACTGGCTAACTAGATTGAAGTTAAGGAGATTGGGGTCAAAGAGTGTTAATTTATTTCTGCGAATCCCCATTTCTGACTTTTTCTTTTTTTTTCTTTCCATACACAAATTATCAAAGGCACCCCGCCATGTGCAAAGTGATTAATTCCATCACCTAATTGTTTTCGTGTCAAACTGTTTTGAGGGATGACGAACAATGAAACCATTTCCCCACTATCTCCTTTTTCTTCCTTTCCTGTTCTCGTTCTCGTTTTCATCACCCCGGTTAATTCATCTACACCAAATTAGCGGCCTGGAAATAAAAAACAAAAAAAAACAACAAAATGACCTCACCATCTTGAGAGACAGCGACGAGAAAGCCGAGCCTCAGCAGCAGCAGATAACGCCGCCGCCTAATTCCTGACAGCAGATGAAAGAAATGCAGGCTGAGGGGGAAAAAGAGAGAGAGAGAGAGAAGCTGGGTAATGTCGAAAAAGTCTCAACAAATCGGACCGAAAGGATGAGCGCCTTGTGATGTTGTTAATTGTGAGATTTCATACTTGTTTAAGCGGTGCCGCATCACCGACTCGGCGCCCCGAAGATTAAACTGAATTCTTCCTGCATGAACCCAGAAGGCTAATTATAAAATAACGTGCTGGCTTTTCCTCTCTCTTTCTCTCTTTCTCTTTTTATTCATTCATTTCACTACTGTTTTTCTTGTCTAGACTTCATTATCACAGCACTGCTGCTGGAAAGATCGCTGAGCCGCACGGTAAAAACCCGTCATCCTTATTCATACGGGTTTGACGCTCGATCACATTAATACAGGATTACCACAAACCACGTCTGCTTAACAGGTCGAATGAAGCAGATACAGCGTCGTCGTTAGCGATAGACTTTTGCATGAACGTCGCTGTTTTTTTTTAGCATGGACATTTGTAGAAACGCTTGCTATCATGCTAGCAAAAAATGCCTCAGGATGAGGGATCACAAAAACACGGACCGGATCACCGTTTAAAAACGAGAGAAAAGTTTTCGAGGAAGTTTCTCTCAGGGTGCACAAAGTTAACTCTCTTGACAGCCCACAGAGCTGAGATACATCCGACCCTTTTTTGTGTAAAAGGGGGAAAAAAACCTCTCTCTCTCTCTGTCTCTCTGTCTCTCTGTCTGTGAGTCCCCTGACGCTAATTGTCAGAAAATAAGCAGCACAGACTGTGAAATGTAAATCACCCACTTCTTGTTTTCCCAATCTAATCATGCTCGGGCTGAGATAGATGTGTGCGTCTCTCGCGAGACGGCCCGGCTGAAGTAGCCCGCGTAGCCTATGATTTCTTGCCAATGGCAATAATGACTGCAGTACAGAAGGATCTAATTATATTTCGCATTACTCATTAGCAACTACACATTTAAGGCGAAGCTGCATAATTTTCAATCATCGGCCAGGCTTTTAACTTATTATTTTTGAAGGCTTTGTGTATCTTTCCTTTCCGTCACTGTAATGCGTTATTAAAAAAAAAAAAAAAAAAAAAAGAAGCTATTTCCAGTTAGAGAACAACCTAATTAGTGTAGAGTCTCTCTGTCCCTGTTTCGAAGTGTCCTTCTTTTCAGTACGTCCTTATTCAACCGCCATTATGAGCCAAATTATAGCGCAGCAATCCACTCGCGTTGAGCGGCATTTCGTTGTCTCCATGGACAAATCATATTTCCTGAAAAGTTCACAGGAAACATCTGCGCCTCAGAGTACTGTATGTCAGAATACACGGTTTAAACCTTTTGATTGATTTTCAGGGACGGCTGAGAATCTGGAGGTAGATCCAGCTGTCATTCAAATCACGGGTTTATTTTAATGCTTGGTCTAAGACATTTTTTAAAGTTAATGAAACAAAACGTTTAAGAAACGTCGTTGTCGTGGTAGTGTGGTGGCGGAGTTTGCTTTATTTACAGAAGGAGTCTCCAGTGTCGGTGCTTTGTATCCCTCATATGAACGTCTTTAAGACAGAGGATTTCTGGGTAGCATGCTCTGGTTTTTTTTTTTTTTTTTTTTGTTTTTTTTTTTTAAAAGAGTTAGCATGTTTGCTCCGTTCCTTCTGGGGTTGAAGGTTCGATTCCCTGCGTACATGAAGTCTGCATGTTCTCCCCCTGCTTCAGGCGTTTCCTCCAGGTTCTCCAGTTTCCTCCTTCATTCCGTAGTAGGTTGATTGGCATCTCTATATTAAGTGAGAGTGTGTGATTGTAGCCTGAGATTGATTTGCTCCAACGTCAAGGGTGTCTCGACTTTCTGCCCCAAGTCCCCTGCGATAGACTTCAGGAATCCCAGAGACCCAGTATAGGGAAAATGGATGGATGGAGAAAATGAATGAGCGAGGTACTATAAATGATGATAAGTGATAACAGGAACAGTAACATCTTGTTTTGATGATACTAAACACAAACCTCTATAAAAAGCTTCAAAAGATTGTAATTGATGGCAGAAATCACTCCAGGACACATTCAGGATAGTTCTACATTGTTCTAGATTGTTCCACTTCACACATCACCTGGTCTTTGTTTGGTTTCCTAACAGCACAGTTTTATTTCTTTCTGTCGTGCGATGGTGCGTTTGGTTTGTTTACTGACCACCAAGTAACGTTGACGCTTTATATCCGTTGTTTAGATCATGACAGGCTGTCTATAACAAGAACAAAGAACATTCCAGACAAAACAAAAGTCTAGTGTTGACTTTCTCTACTGAAAATCACCCAAACAATGCCCGTGGTTTATCTTACTCCTTCATGAAGATGTAAATAAGCTCTGTGTGGAATAGAGAGCGGGTCATGACCTCATTGAGACCTAAATAAACGTCTTTGAGTTTTCTTTTTATGTACTATATATAGAGAGAGAGATTCCTGTTAATGTTTCTCTAAATATCCTTAATTCATCCGTGCCAAATTGTCTTAACCGAGCCAGAAAAACGTACCCATAAATTATTCACAAACTCATCAAATCAGGTTTAATAGTCTAGACCTACTTCAGGGCCAGTGATGTAGCATGAATTGAAATGGGCAATAAATTGTGCCGCTGATGTGGAAGTGTGCAGCGATGGCATTTTTTTTTCTCCCCAAAGACGCCATTTCTGTAGAAGTTTAATTTGAAACAACGTCCCAGTGTGCTATAAGCAGAGAGCAGTCACGTAGAGCCCGTCTCCCCCGGGGAGCCCAGGCTCAGAGGAGGCCTGGCTATTTGTCATTTGCTACCAGATATAGTGCAACCTTGGCAAAGAAGAACACGGCGAATCATCAGGAACTAAAGTTTGGGTGAATTCAATGACACCTCCGGTGAGGTCCTTTAGCAGGGGAGGCCTCATTAGACCGGAAGGACGAGAGGACGTAACTTACGCACATTAGCAGAGAACGCAGAGGAGGTTCAGAGCGTCTTTATACTTCACATGCGCACTTTCTACACTTGCCAGGTTGGATTCATTTCTTGGCTTGAGATATAATTGAAAGAGGAGGATTACACTTTGTCTCAAGGAAACAGCGGTTGGTAAAATGGCAAAGCTGCGCGCTGTCAGGTAACAAATCTTGTCGCTAGCTTCATTAATAGAGGCGTGGGATTAATCGTGTTTCATTACTACGCACCCCCATAGTCGCCTTCTTCGCCCGCTGCTTCGGCTCAACTCCCGTGTTAATCATGCGGAACTTCCAAATCCCATCACAGCGATGATAAAATACCACACAGAGCAAAAAAAAAAACCAACCAAGCTATCAAAGATAGAAACCTAGCAGAGCTTGTTAGCATAAAATTACCTGAGAGCTCGATCCTGGCACAGTATAAATGTATCTTTCTAAATCATATTTTATCAAAGCACCATTATGGTAATGACAAAATACCACTCAAAGCCAACATCTAAAAACTACCAAAGGGGAAAAGTTCCAAATGTTTAGAAAACTGTCAGTTAGCAAGAATTTTATGCTAACAGATGCTAGCATAAAGTCCTTGCTAGCTGAGAGTAGATTTGTACAATAAGTCAAAACTAACTCAATGTTTTTACTTGGTTCCTTGTTTTATGATAAAGTCCTTTCAATATGAAATATTGAAAACTAGCAGAGCTTGTTAGCACAAAGTCCTTGCTCAGAGAGAGCTAGAGCTTCGTGATTAGCCATAGAATCACAGAGTGTTAGATTTTTCAACGTTTGCTTTGTTTTTTATCCAATCAAAGTGTTACTCTGAGTAACATTAGCAGAGCAAGTTAGCATAAAATTCTTGCTAATTGAGTAAATCTGATCGTATTTGTTATGTGTTTGTTTTTTTCAGGTAATCGTGATCCACTGGCATGCAAAGCAATCTCCATCTGTAAGTATTTAACGCTTGCTTCCTTATACGGATTTATACGCCCAACATTCACACAGACAATTCCTTTCACCTTCACGTAGAGTTCAACACTCTAATCTACACCCATCCCTGAGGCAGCGATGGCAGGGTGTCGTACATTTCTGAAAGCATTAATCTGCTTACAATAGCAGGGTAAAGCAAGAGGACGCTGCCTTTCCTTTTTCCTAACAGACCAGCCACCATCACAGGAGGCCTTGATTGGAACATGGTGCATCTCTGTATTTTTTTTGTGTGTGTGTTGTTGTTGTTAATTAACAGATTTCGGGTGAATGGTGAAATCGCAGTAGGATCTCTGTTGCGCGCCCTCGCCGCTTTTGTCCGCACGCTTTTGTAAACCGGGGAAGCCGAGCTGCCGAAGGGGCGCCAATTGTCCAAAAATCACACACTATAGAAGTGGAACTGAAAATCCATAAATTGCCTCCTGAAAAATTTAAAAAGGAGCCAAAATGCTATTCAAGTGTAAAAGATTAACCTTTTGCCCGCTGCTTTTATCGACAACGGCGCAATCTGTCTGCCTGCTGAAAAAAAATGTACGTATTGTGCAAATACAGGTAGCTCATTTGCTTCAGATTGCAGAAAGGTCACAAGTTCAAAATTTGGTTATTAACAAGGTGGAGGATGCAGAGGAAAAATCACATATTTAACACAATATCATTCTGGATGTTTCCCGACTGATGGTAGGGGAGTCGTATGTGGTCATGTGTGAAAGTATGTATCAAAATTTCATCCAGGAAATATCACATGTGCAATGATGACATTAAAATGAAAGAAATCATGAAGGAACAACATGCAAAATGAAACACATAATGTCTCTAAAAACAAAATTATGGGGAAATCGACATGTACAAACGACAAATAGTGCTGAGAAAATGACATATAAATCAAGTGATTCAAACAAATGAACTATGTCTTCAAAAACTACATATGAATCAGGTGATTCAATTAAAATGAATCATGTCTCCAAAAACTACATGTGATTCAAACAAATGAATCATGTCTCCAAACACTGGAAAATGAAAATGAAAAAAAAAAAAAGTGAAAGCCCACGTGACAAACCGAACATAATGTACATTAAGAAATTTAAGAGAAAATAATTAAGTTGTGTTTAACAACTCTTGAGAAAATCACATATGAATCAAATGATTCAAACCAATGAAACTTGGCTATAGAAAACTCACAGCAGAAAATAAAAGAATCATTTGTATAAAAGCACATCTGAAACATATGAATCATAAAACAAAAAATGAAAGGAAATTACATACGAATCGAAAGATTCAATCAAATCATGGCTGTGAATCTCATAGGTGAATTAAAAAAAATCTTATGAAAGATTCGCAATGTGGAAAGCAAATTAATTTTTGTAAAAGAATCTTGTTTGAAATCGAATAAAGCGTGAAAGAATCATGTGGAAAACACATGGATCATGTGAAAGAGTCATGTGGAAAGCTAATAAATAACGTGAAAGAATCACATGTGAATAGAAATGAATCATGTGAAGGAATCATTTGTGAAATAAAATGAATCATCACGTGGAAACGCATGAATCATGTGGAAGAGTCACGTGTGAAAGCTAATGAATCATGTGAAAGAATCACATTTGATAACAAATGAATCATGAGAAAGAACAATGTGGAAAGCAAATGAGTCACGTCAAGGAATCATTTGAGAAATCAAATGAATTCTGTGAAAGAATTACATGTGCAAACACAAATCATGTGGAAGAGTCATGTGTGAAAACAAATGAACCATGTGAAAGAATCATGTGGAGTGCAAATGAATAATGTCAAGGAATCATGTGTGAAAACAAATGAATCAATTGACAGAATCACATGTGAAAACAAATTAATCATGTGAAAGAATCATGTGGAGGCAAATGAATCATGTCAAGGAATCATGTGTGAAATAAAATCGATCATGTGAACGAGTCACGTGTGAAAGCTAATGAATCATGTGAAAAAATCGTGTGAAAACATTTGTTTCACATGAATCATGTGTAAAGCAATCACATGAAAAAATGAACCCTGGGAAAGAATCAAATGTCAAAAAGAAATGTCAAAAGAAATGAATCATGTGTAAAAGAAACACGGGAGAAACAAATCTTGTGAAAGAATCACGTGTGAAACTTCCCCCCCATGTTGGGAAAGAAGGAAAGTGAAAAGAAATTATTCATGTGTAAAAATTGAAGTGAGAAAGAATGAATTATGTATGAAGTGACATGAAAACAAATGATTCATGTCACAAAAAAACACATTTGAACACTTATGAATCATGTAAAAAAAATGAATCATGTAACAAAAAACACAACACACATATGAATCAAATGAGCCGTAGGCATAAAACAACCACAGCATGTGAACGATGTGTATAAGTTGTTTGAGTGATTGTGTGTAGGTGCAGAGCTCCTCGTCTCATAGCGAGTGGAGGAGGCCGAGTCGCTCCGAGGACGTCTCCACTGTCAATCAGGGAAGTAATTACAGCGTGTGTCCAGCAGAGTTTAGAGCAGAAATCCACTCGAACGGAAACTGTCTAGCTTCATTTTGCACCTAAGTCCCAAAGATATGGCAACTAAAGCCACAGAAGATGATCTGTCTTTGTTGTCAGCCACAGCCACTTAACAAGGAGAAAAATCTCGGTGTAGCTGGCGCTCAGGGTGATCCGCGATCTATTTACCGAAAGAACCCGAGACAGATGGGATCTTGGCCTTTACAACTGGCTGTGAGTGCTGCAGTTGGAATTTTGAGAGGTCTCACTCATCAAAATGGTCCATTACACAGCGGAGAAACATTAAGCAACGTCCACCTCACAGGTGCTGCAGTCATGAGGAACACCGGCCGCTGATGGATGATCCCCGGTGACGCTCGCCGCTTTCAGGCTTGTTTATACAGCTGATCAGCTCACGGAAAAAAAAACCCTCTGTTTCACGATCCCGTCACACATTCACGGATACTCTAATGAGCGAAACATTAAACCTCACCCTCGGCTTCACTGCACTGTCTTAGCTCAACTGACCTACATTCCTGATGGCTAAGATTTCTAATCACGGGTCCACTTCATTTTTAAATGATTTCTATTCCTGCGTTCATCATGCTGCACTGGATAATGATCGAGGTTCGTATAAGAAATGAGCGCATGAAGGAAATATGTGCTTAGACAAAAAAAAAATTAGAATTATCTCATTATGATAAAAACTACATATTCAAGCCTTGCTCTTATTTGCTCTTATTTATTTTAGTGCATTTGCAACTTTATGAACGTTAATACTGTAAATACTTAGGAAGATTAATTATTTATTTATTTATTTATTTATTTATCTAGTTATGTAGATAGTTACATGTTTATTTATGTATGTAATTATTTGTTTGTGTATTTAGTTGGTTGGGGGCACAGTGGCTAGCACGTTAGCCTCACACCTCCAGGGTTGGGGTTCGATTCCCGCCTCCGCCATGTGTGTGTGGAGTTCGCATGTTCTCCCCGTGCCTCGGGGGTTTCCTCCGGGTACTCCGGTTTCCTCCCCCGGTCCAAAGACATGCATTGTAGGTTGATTGGCATCTCTAAAATTGTCCAAAGTGATTGAGAGTGACCCGAGGATAGATCGGATAAGCGGTAGACAATGAATGAATGAATGAATGTATTTAGTTGTTTGCATTTGCAGTTTTATATACCTTGCGTTCATTTTAAATATTTCTTAAATAAATAAGTAAACAAACATATATAAATATTTGCATATTTTTTTCTCTGCCTAATGTTTGAAAAACAATTTATTTATTTTCTTTTAATTATTTAATTATTTATTTATTGCAATATTTTTATTTTAGTGCATTTGTAACATTAGGCGAGTTGATATGTGTGAACTCTCAGAAAGTTTTTCGTTTGTTTATTTCTTTTAATTTGCTTGTTCATTTATTTAGCAGTTTTGTAGTAGTGCTTTTATATTTGTTATAAATAAAAGTATAAATAAAATAAATAAATAAATAAATCAGCAAATAAATATTTGTTTTTCTTCACCTAATGTAATGAAAAATTATTTATTTATATATTTTCTTACTTACTGATTCATTTGTTTGTTTGTTTTTTCTTGCTTTTCTTTCTTCTTTCTTTTTTTTTTTTTTTTTTTTTAAAGAACACAGTTTTATGAATTATGATGAGTCTGAGCATTCTGATTAGAAGGAACGGAATAAAAAAAAAAGAGTCTTTTTATTGACTTTTGGAAAATTATCCCACTGCTACATCAGGTATATCACAGTACATATATATCCTATAATATTAAATGTAATAATAATAATAATCCACCCACGCAGCTCCGGAGCTCAGCCAGCGTCTGTTACAGGGTCAGAAATAAATACGCAGTTGGTTTAGAAAGACATAATGTGTCTAGAGTGCAGCTGAGATCTGCTTTCTTTTGTTTGTCTTTTGCACTTGAAATGATTTGCTTGGGTTTACATAAGCCAGTGTTCAGAAATCTAAATATATTTAGTGTGTGTTTCAGTGACCAAGCTTCGTTTTTTCATAAATAACTGCAAACATGTTCCTGACGGTATTATTGCAACACAGTTAGCGTCCGAATGGAGACTTTTCTCATTCGTTTGTTAGAAGAAACACACTCACACACACTCACACACACACACACACGCACACATCTGTCTTTGAGATCACAGCAAAGAGACACAATGTCCACCTTTCCTTTCACACAGGTGAGATTAACGGCGTTCTCTTGGCTCTGGTCCTGCTCCCAATCCTCGAGACGCATCCGATAATTCTGATTCCTTTTCCAGCGAGGAGTAAACGCTGCTCTTTTTTTTTCTTTTTTTAATTCTCTCTGGAAGACCAGCGAAATGATTTTGACCCACGGAAACAGGACCCTGAAAAAAAAAGTCAATGGTAGAGACTATCCAGTGTTCCAGAGTGCAACTTATTGCCTCTCTAAAACGGGAGGAAAAGCCAAAGAGCACGGAGGACACACAGCCACATCAATTTCCCATCAGGCCCCGAGTTCAGCGTTTAATTTGCTCTGTGGCATTGAACCCACGCAGAGGGGACAGGGGACAGATCGCACTCCTTTACCAGCCAGGGAAATGTCAATATTTACTCAGAGGCATGTATTCAGAACCATAGCCGGGCCTGACACTTCGTTTTTGCCTGCTGAGGAACGCCGGATCGGCCCGAGCTTTTGTTCATTCATTACGGTTTACGACACCGCGTGCTACGGATGAGTAGCTAGACGGCCATGTTGGTTCTCCGGAGCGTCAAAAAAGAAAAGAGGTCAGAGGAAAATCATTAATAGATCTTCATATCAGTGGTGCACATGTATTTATATGGAGAAAAAAAGCCTGATTCTCAAATCGACTAAATACTGAATTTCAATTCAATTTTATTTGTATAGAGCTTTTAACAATAGACATTGTCTCAAAGCAGCTTTACAGAACAGAAGAAACATAAGTACAAAAAGTTCAAGATTAATATGAGCTCTAGTGAGCAAGCCTGAGGCGACTGTGGTGAGGAAAAACTCCCTTAGATGGTAAGAGGAAGAAACCTTGAGAGGAACCAGACTCGAAAGGAAACCTCATCCTCATCTGGGTGAGAGCGTGATTATAAATGATTATAAACACCGGAGAGTGTGATTATAGATAATGTCCTTTCTACACTCATCAACAGTCAGTTGGAGTTGTGTGATGCAGATACAATATTTTGTGGCATTATGTTACTGGAATGATGTGGTATCAGAGGAATAAAACCAGTCAGGACATGCTGGAATTTTAATCCCACATTGGAGTTAAAAAAAAACGTGTCATCCCTCAGCCTGAGCCTCTATCACTATCGGTCCGTGAGCTATTCCGACTTAACGAATAAAAAGCAAAATAAGTAGAAACCACAATTCTAATAAAACAGGCCAATATTCTCTTCTTATAAACGAGGTCTTTAATCATTTCCCATGAAGAGGGAAAATTATTTCCTCAAAGAGGATAATGACTGAGTATGACCAGGCTTTCTGAAAAACAAAAAAAAAACAAAGCGTGTGTTCGCTGTATCCATATCTGTTCTGCGTCGACGTTACCGTTTTAGTTTGTATGCAAAAACTGGCGAAGTCTCTCTTCGTCGAAATTTTCCGAGCGAGGTTTTTTCATCGTCTTTTGAAGCGAGCGAGTCTACCGGCCTTTTATGACGGGCGTCGAGCCTCGTCTCCACGGGGTATCTCCTGCGTTTGGCACGAGCTAAAATGTTTGCCATGTTTAATGATGCACAAAATGCTCCTGAGTAAAAAGTTATTTATCTTTATCGCCGGCCTCCTGAAGCGCTGTCAGTTAAACGGAGCGAATTTACTCGCTGACTGTAAACGCAGGTGACATCGCCTCCATGCCACAAGACACACAAGGCCCGCTTCCGTTCGATTAAGTTTTAATACTCCATTGTCCTTTCCAGCTTTTCTGCTAGCATCGACAGCAACAGTGTTCTGTATTAACAAAGCTGTTAACGAGGATGGCTACAGGAACTGGTTGAAACAATAGGAAATAAACATCTAAGACGTGAAATGTGGTTTTTTTGGCTATCTGCTCTTCTAACTCTTCTCTGATTTTGGCAAAGGAGAGCAGTGGAGAGATGACTGATTATCTAATCACACACGGGTGAGCTGCAGCGCCATGCCAGCCCATTAATCATGCTATAGCCTGGCCTTTCAGTCGAATCAGCTCCAGTTTCCCAAATCCCCTGAAATTACCCAGACGCAACCTAATGCCATCGTCCACGCACACTCACGAGGCAAAGGAAACCTAACGGAAGCTTCCAGAAAACCGCCACTTTCCCTTTTCCTCTCGCTCGGGTTTTGCATTGTGTCCACACGAATCGTTACTCACCAGCATGATTTTATTTGTGTTTCACATCCAGTTTACTGGATTCTCCTTAATTTTTAACGTTGTTTCATTGTACGAACGTCAGTCCCGAAGTCTTTGTTCGCAGAGGAACACGTGGGATGCGGGTCAAAAGCAAGCGTGGGGATACAATGCAAACGCAATCTTCTCACTCCTACTCCAACTCTTCGGAGAGTAAAGCAAAGCAACACAATAGCAGTGTGGGCTACTGTATATATGTATTTTTTTTCCTTCTTAACAAGACGGGCTAAAATGCAGATCGGAAGAAATCAACTGGCACGTCTTGTATAAAACGTAGAGCGAACGCCTCTCCAGGGTTGGAAATGGAGAAGCGTTCCTGTCGGACAGAGCAGCTGAGCTCGGAGAGCCTGTGGCCGTGTTTCATATTGGACCTCCATCAGAGAGAGAGAGAGAGAGAGAGAAAACCCGACTCGACCCATGTTGCGCTCATGAAAACGATCAATACGCACTTCATCACAGCGTACACAAGAGTGCGATTGCCCAGAGATGAAAACACACACAGGACATTCAAACAGCGGGATTTACTGCAGTCAGAATTCTGTCTGAGATGCACACGGACATTCAGTGAAGCTTTCTATTATCCTGCGCTTCCGTGAGTGACACAACCAAACCTCCGGCTATAACAGAAAGTCATTTGTTCACTTTCAAACATTCGGTATGAGAAAATAATCAACAACACGGTGATGAGATGCGTCACTGATCTAACATGTTAATTACAACCATTTTGTTTTCTGATTTTTTCAGCCAAAAACACTCAATTTTCCTGTCTTTTTTCCCCAAAAAGTTGTACACTATACAACTAACTACTTAATTATTGATTGGTGAAATTCTAGCCACAGGATTCTGAGATCACAAACTCATGGAGGGACTTAATGTGTTCCAGTTACAGCATTACAAAAAAAAATGCATTCCTTTATTAAAAGCCTTGAAGAGCTTAAACGGTTTACTGGAGCACAGTCCTTATTTTAATTATAGATGTCTAATGGTACAGAGAGAGAGAGAGAGAGAGAGAGAGAGAGAGGGAGGTACTGCATGCTTAAAGTGAACAGGAACTCAAATAATCACTCTTTACAAACGTAGTGAGCTGAAAAGCATATCTATATCAAGCTACAGCAGAGAAACACTACAGGTTTCACTCCAAGAACAGGAATCTGAGATGACTATGAACATCGACTCACCGAATTGGGTTTGGAAACAAATACCAAGTGATATGACCAATACAGTGTGTTTGGTTGATTGGAGAATTGCATGAAGGTATGAAGTGTGTATAAATATTTCTACAGTATAGTATAATATACATATACATATACAGTGGGGCAAAAAAGTATTTAGTCAGCCACCAATTGTGCAAGTTCTCCCACTTAAAAAGATGAGAGAGGCCTGTAATTTTCATCATAGGTACACTTCAACTATGAGAGACAGAATGAGAAAAAAAATCCAGAAAATCACATTGTCTGATTTTTAAAGAATTTATTTGCAAGTTATGGTGGAAAATAAGTATTTGGTCAATAACAAAAGTTCATCTCAATACTTTGTTATATACCCTTTGTTGGCAATGACAGAGGTCAAACGTTTTCTGTAAGTCGCCACAAGGTTTTTACACACTGTTGCTGGTAGTTTGGCCCATTCCTCCATGCAGATCTCCTCTAGAGCAGTGATGTTTTGGGGCTGTCGCTGGGCAACACGGATTTTCAACTCCCTCCAAAGATTTTCTATGGGGTTGAGATCTGGAGACTGGCTAGGCCACTCCAGGACCTTCAAATGCTTCTTACGAAGCCACTCCTTCGTTGCCCGGGTGGTGTGTTTGGGATCATTGTCATGCTGAAAGACCCAGCCACGTTTCATCTTCAGTGCCCTTGCTGATGGAAGGAGGTTTTTACTCAAAATCTCACGATACATGGCCCCATTCATTCTTTCCTTTACACGGATCAGTCGTCCTGGTCCCTTTGCAGAAAAACAGCCCCAAAGCATGATGTTTCCACCCCCATGCTTCACAGTAGGTATGGTGTTCTTTGGATGCAACTCAGCATTCTTTCTCCTCCAAACACGACAAGTTGAGTTTTTACCAAAGAGCTCTATTTTGGTTTCATCTGACCATATGACATTCTCCCAATCCTCTTCTGGATCATCCAAATGCTCTCTAGCAAACTTCAGACGGGCCCGGACGTGTACTGGCTTAAGCAGGGGGACACGTCTGGCACTGCAGGATTTGAGTCCCTGGCGGCGTAGTGTGTTACTGATGGTAGCCTTTGTTACTTTGGTCCCAGCTCTCTGCAGGTCATTCACTAGGTCCCCCCGTGTGGTTCTGGGATTTTTGCTCACCGTTCTTGTGATCATATTGACCCCACAGGGTGAGATCTTGCGTGGAGCCCCAGATCGAGGGAGATTATCAGTGGTCTTGTATGTCTTCCATTTTCTAATAATTGCTCCCACAGTTGATTTCTTCACACCAAGCTGCTTACCTATTGCAGATTCAGTCTTCCCAGCCTGGTGCAGGTCTACAATTTTGTTTCTGGTGTCCTTTGACAGCTCTTTGGTCTTGGCCATAGTGGAGTTTGGAGTCAGTCATTGCTCAGGATCACTCTAAATTTCCTGTAGTGATCACACTTCCTGTTTAGGCAAAACGTTACACATAATTAACACTCAAAGGATAACAACATTCAGAATTTGTGCCTTTGTGTGTCCAGTGCCGTGATCTTTCTTTGACTTTCTTGTTTTCCGTCACCCTCGACTTGTTTTCGTTTGCTCTCTCGGATGGTCCTTTTGCACCGACCCTTGTTTTTTCTCCTATGCTTTGATTTTTGATTTTGTTTTAATAAACCTCCAGCATATGAAGCCTTAATCGTCTGTTGAACGGATGAGTCACTGTCAGGATTCAAAGTGCTGGTCTGGTCTGTTGGGGGCAGAGCAAATTTAAATTTAATCGACATACCAAAGGTCAAGAAAGTCCAAAAGTTTAAAAAAAAAAATAGCAGAAGGTTCAATACAGACCTATCAAGCTGTCATAATGGCCATGTTTGCTCTGAACCCAGTGGCTCACGGTGTAATAATTCAACATCCTGTCAGGTCAAGGCTAGTATTCAATGATACATTACTATTATCCGCAGTCTGACGGAAACACGGATGTTCCAAGCACTTCGGATTTGTCATCACGCTCGCAGACAATCACCGAGCTCTCTGTGTGAAGACTCAAAGTTTATTAGTCTCTCTGTACTTTCGCAGACTGCAAAGCCCTCTGAGCCATATGCCTTATTTTGCCATTCCCTTTCATGTTAGTGGAATAAACTTATCAGTTTAATGCAGTCTTCCAGATATCACACTGATTCCCATTCCCTCCGGCCCATCAGGAAACTTCTGCCGAAGATGAAAGCCGAGCGCGAGGAGAAGAATATATGCACTTTTAAACAGGCACTCGGCTCAGAAGCAGGCCTCGGCGTCGAGTCAGGGTTCAGCCAGAGGTCACGGGAAGATTACAGCGACGGCGCGTGTGCTTTGAAGGAAAGACGTAGGCTGATATCTGCATCGCGCCGCATGTGAAGGATCAGACCTGCGACTGTAGACATGTATATCACCACACAGGTCTGACTACAGCATTGTGTCTAACAAACACATAACAAACCTCGACGCTGCTCTACAAGATCTACATGTGCAGCATTTTCAATTTTCTGCTTAGTGTGCAAGATTCGGTAAATAAATAATAAAGCACTCCAGGACATGATGTTGCTTCCTTGGAGAACTGTGGCTGGGTCTAAGTATAATCAATCAAGACATGTTTCATGTCCAACATACACATAATTAATTTTGAGCCTCCGGGCTAATATTGTTGAGGTGCAATCCAGAATAATAGAAGCTGATTCGACCCCAAATCTGGAAAATTGTAAAATTTCTTTTTTTGGCTGATCCCCTTAGATCCTGTGATGTTTGTTTTTAATAAAAAAACCACCATATTTTGGACTCTGTAAACAAATCATTTCAAATCTGCCAAGATCGTCTGGGGAAAAAAGTGTCCTGGCCTGGTGCATGCTTTCTAAAACACAAAACATACTCCTTGGCCTGGAAAAGAAAATGCCCAGTCTGTTTTTGGACTTGCAGACTGACGGGTTGGCAAGTCAAAGCCCCAAAAGTAAGCAAGCTCTGCCTCCAATTGACAACGGTGCTGAAAATTCCTTTTTTTTCTATTTATTTATTTATTTTTTTGGGCTTCATTTTTGCTTTGACTGCTCCAAGAAAACCCTGACATATTTCACTGATGAGCATATTGAACACTGCACACAACGTGTCAACATTCCCATGTCGGTCGTGCCAGATGTCACTCGGTAGTGATGGCATGTTATTGAGATCGGAGCCTTAGCTTTGGTGAGGTAATGCAGGCAGCTGGCTACAGAATGGCAGCATCCGCTGACAAATGATTCAAACAAATGTCCAAATGTCAGGTGTGCTGCATGGAGAACAGAGCAGAACCGTCAACGAGCTGCGTCCAAAATGACGTCTATACTATACACTGCACACTAAATACATACACCATGCACCTTAGCGGCTAGGTTATGAATGTTAGAAGGGTCGTATCATCCTAAACGGAACGCTAACTTGCGATTTTACTAATCGTATTGTATTAGCCGTTTCCCAGTAGATGGCAAACAACAACGCTGAATGACGCTAATTTTTAAAATACGGTGAAGTTTGACATGCGAGAATTTTCTGCTTGGAGACGGAAAGAGACACGTTGTGAAAATTCCTGACAGCACTTTTAGTAATTTATTAATATTCCCTAAATATTAAGTGTTACATCACAGTGATGCTGAATTCTCGATTCTGATTGGTCAGTTCCAGCTATGACACCAGTTCATTCATTCATTCATTGTCTACCGCTTACCCGATCTATTCTCGGGACACGGGGAGTCTGTGCCTATCTCAGGCGTCATTGGGCATCAAGGCAGGATACACCCTGGACGGAGTGCCAACCCATCGCAGGGCACAGACACACTCATGCAATCACACACTACGGACAATTTAGAGACGCCAATCAACCTACAATGCATGTCTTTGGACCGGGGGAGGAAACCGGAGTACCAGGAGGAAACCCCCTGAGGCACGTGGAGAACATGCAAACTCCACACACACATGGCAGAGGTGAGAATCGAACCCTGAACCCTGGAGGTGTGAGGCAAACGTGCTAACCACTAAGCCACCGTGCCCCCTGGACACCAGCTCAATTCAGTTCAATTTTATTTGTATAGCACTTTTGACAATGGACATTGTTTCAAAGCAGCTTTACAGAACATAAGAAATATAGAACAAAAGGTTCAAGAATAATATTAGACTTATATTTAAATTTATTTGCATTAATCCCTAATGAGCAAGCCTAAGGCGAGGAAAAACTCCCTTAGATGGTAAGAGGAAGAAACCTTGAGAGGATCCAAACTCAAAAGGGAACCTCATCCTCATTTGGGTGAACACCAGAGAGTGTGATTATGAATAATGTCCTTTCTACAGTCATATGGAGTTGTGTAACCAGGAGCTCCTGAGCAGCTCATAAATTAGCTCAGCATCTGAGTTCTTTATCAACTCCACCATGCTGAAGCCTTCAGATGCTCAATGATGGAGATACAGCATATGTACAATGTTATTTTGTGTATTGATTAAGAGCTTGTTGTCCTCAAAGTCCACATGGGGTTGGCATCTTCTCTCCGATTGTCTTCTCATCTTTAGATGCCACAGGATCCTCACAGGGTCAGCCTCTTCTCGCTGAAGGTCCGAAATCTTCATGAAGCGCAACATACAAGAGGAGGTGGCACACCACTAGATGCCTCAGAATGGGTAGAAAAAGAGAAGCAAATGAATAGGACTTAGCGTTAGAGGTTTCTACGAACACGCTTCCTTTAATACATCATTGTTTCCATGGTAACATTTGAGATGAGGACGTTTTTACAAAGAGAAATTTACTTTTTTGAAGGAGTCTCCAGTGTTAGAAAACTGGATTTTTTTTCCCCTCAAAAACGCAGACCACGTTACATTTTAAATCCTCCATTTTTTTCGCTTATTCGAAAAAGCTATAGGCCCGAGCCTTGAATTTTCATATCAATTTAAGGCGGAAGATCCTCATTGTGAAGTCCATGCACAATAATTTAATGTAGCTGGTATGTGTTCAGTCTGCTTTAATATACAGGCTTCTCCACAGCCGATGTGAAAACGTTGCTCCTGGCTGTGTGTGAAGCTTGCAGTATTTCTGTTTAATATTGCTGTGTGGTTCTCGGGGGAGAGGGAAGCCAGACACTTCAGGGCTTGTAAATTCAGCTGAAAACGAGGCCTCACCGGGCACACGGCACTCCGGCTCTGTCGCATGCACTTCTCCGAAGCCGCCTTCAGAAAGCTGCGTGGATAGTTTCTATTCTGACAGAAATGCAATATTTACTGGCTTCTGAATTATTACACGGTGGTGATCATGAACGTCCAGGGTTTCACAGAAGTTTCCAGACACATTTGTCTTATGTGGAATGATTTCCTTCAAAGCCCTGAGGGCGACGTAACGTCGCCGCTTGTAATCAATATTACTTGTCCGGGTTGCAATTAGCTGGGAATTAATCATTGCTCAAGGGTGTTTAAAATTATAAATAATGCCAGGACGAGACCCTCGAACTGAAGAGAGAAGCTACTCGAGATGAGGAGGAATCAAAGGCAGCAGCCGAGGGAAGAAAAACATTTTCAGATCAATCAAAATGTTTTTCTATGCAAGTCGCTCGAAATGTGGGGAAGGATCCCAGAATCGACCCTTGATGGATGCCTGCTTTGTAGCCCTGTGTTTGTGTGTGTGTGTGCGTGTGTGTGTGTGTGTGTGTGTGTGTGTGTGTGTGTGTGTGTGTGTGTGTGCTAGAATCAATAGAATGATTCATCTCAAGAGCTTTAATGGCAACCCACTGTGGGTGCCATAGCTCCATGGACCTTTTATTTGCCAGTAATGCCATTTGATATGTTCCTTCGATTCTCTCTGCATCCCCCCTAGAGGGCTACGGCATTACAAACCACCTCAAAAAGAGACAACAAACAAGACCATTTATGATATTTTTTGTCTCCCTACTGCTTGCTAATGCAGGACAGAAAAAGAAAATAAAAATCCATAAGATAATCAATACCGTCATGAGGACATAGAGCCATAACGCAAAGTTAATGCATATCAACGCTGCAATGAGGTAATAAACTCGTTTCATTACTTTACCTCTCGTTTCTTAAATCGCACGGCACTAACACAAAACGCATTTAATCCAGCCCGTGAGCTTTGGCATGTCTAAGTAGCACACGTGCTTGGTTTGCCTACTGATTTGTGCTTCAAAATAAATCCGGAGCCTCAGTCTGAAAGCAACTATCGATTTCCTGTTTCGTCCCTGCAAACATTAGCCGAGTGATTAGCGGGTTTGCTCGCAGGCTAGGTAGGAAAGTTGTGCAGAGGGAGCCCTCCATACTAGTGGTCATTTTAACGATTTCTCATGCATGCTAGCCAATCATTTTGACATGCACGCCTGTTTAAGTGCATGAGCTCAAAAAGGTTTTGGCAGAAAGGTTACCACAAATGCTAGCCAGGTTTTTTTCTAGCTAACGTAGCAGGTAATACAGTGGTGTTTTTGCTAGCTAGTTAATTAATAGCTGCTCTAGTAGGTTATTTTAAGAACATAACAATGATGCACAACAGATTCATTATTCATGCTGAATTCCTAAACGCAGTTTGGTGGAATTTTGCCTGTGCTGCTGACTCAAATGTGAATTAAACAATTAAAGTCAAGTAACTAAGAAACAAAAAAATAAGTAATCCAAGTAAACAAGATATGAAATAAACAAACAATCCAACTAACCAACAAATTAATCAGCTAATAAAGCTACCAATCAAGAAACAACTGAATCAGCCAACCAAAGAACATCAGCAAATCAACATCAACCAACAAATGAAAGAACCAGACAAACAAAGCAACTAACAAACAAATCGCCAAACGACTGAATCAACCAACAAACAAACCCAATAAAGATCAAATGAAAGAAAGTAAGAAACAAACAAACAAACCACCAAATGAAAGAAACAAACAAACCAATGAGAAAATGAAGCAAAGAAACAAACAAACCAACAAATGAAACAAACTAACTGACTAACAAATAAAAGAAAGAAAGAAAGAAATTAAAGACTGAAAGAAACAAACAAACAACCAATTAAAAAAAGAAAGAAACAAACAAACAAATGAATGAACAGTCCTGAAAGATGTTAAAGCTTTAAAATTCATAAATCTATAAATTGCTGTTAAGTTGTTTGGGTTCATTATTACATAGTAAAAATACAAAATTATAATACATAATTTATACATATTGATAGAAACCTCTTAAACACTAAAAGAACTATAAAAATCTCTTAAAGTAGATTTACTGGAGATGGAGGGATTGTGGGTGAAATGGGTTCAGATTGATTTTGTATTAAATTTATCACATATCAAATTTGAAATGATGAATTTTGCATGGTGTGCTGAGGAGATTATGGAAAAGCATCGGTTTGGTCTTCGGTTTAGACGTGTACGGTTTCAAATCCAGGCGCCGGTAGAATACCATGCTGAAATAAATCAACTCTACTTGTATTTTTATATTTTTTATGCCTTTTGGGTTTGTGAGAATGCTGCTTCTCTCTTGGTGTCCAGCTTTTATGTTGAATTCTTCCTACAGTACACTGAATGTAAACCCTATAGGTCTATGCTTCAAACTTAACACTCCTCGAATGGCATCATGAAAAATAACCCGTTTATCGCTCTCTCGCTGCCAGTTAATCTTATTCCTGCCCAGAGCACCGCGAAGTCCACTTAGCTGGGATGCTTTCTGAACATCGATATTTGTTTCAACAAGCTTCTTTTTTCATGGTGGCTTTATTTACCCACTTAGTGTTTATGATCTCAGAAGTTCAAGAGTGTGAGAGTCATTTTTACTTCATCCTCAGAATATGAGACACACTATTTTGCCAAATGTTTTGGGACACCCAGAATTGAATTCAGATGTTCCCATCACTTCCATGGCCACAGATGTATAAAATCAAGCACCTAGGCATGCAGACTGCTTTTACAAACTATTTGTGAAGGAATGGGTCGCTCTCAGGAGCTCAGTGAATTCAGGTCCATTTGTGAAAATTTCATTCATTCATTCATTCATTCATTGTCTACCACTTATCCCAACTATACTCAGGTCTCAGGCGTCATTGGGCATCAAGGCAGGATACACCCTGGACGGAGTGCCAACCCATCGTAGGGCACACACACTCTCATTCACACACTACAGACAATTTAGAGATGCCAATCAACCTACAACGCATGTTTTTGAACCAGGGGAGGAAACCGGAGGAAACCCCCGAGGCACGGGGAGAACCTGCAAACTCCACACACACACGGCGGAGGCGGGAATCGAACCCCCAACCCTGGAGGTGTGAGGCAAAACGTGCTAACCACCAAGCCACCGTGCCCCTCACCACCAATACAAATAACTAAAAAAATTAAGTAAACAAAAAATAAATAATCCAAGTAAACAAGAACTGAAACAACAAACAAATAATTCAAATAACTAAGAAATTAAGTAAGCAAAAAAGAACAATCCAAATAACCAAGAAATTAAACAAACAAACAAGCAATAATTCATATAACCAAGAAATGAAACAAGCAAACAAATAAACAGACAATTAAAATGAATAAGAAATAAAATAAACAAACATTTCAAATAGCTAAGAAATGAAATAAACCAAAGAACAATCCAACAAAGCAACAAATTAATAACTTAGTATTCTAATTATTTCATGTAACAGAAGGGTATTACTCACATTATGTTAGCTAAATCAACAGGATAATGAGTTACAGGTAAAGCACACTGATATATTTTAAGAAAGCATGTGTTACCTTTTACAAGATCTTAACAGATTTAGTGAAGGCCAAATAAATTTAAAAAGGTTGGACCAGTAATACGTCCAGATGTGGTCATTTGGAGCTTATTGGGTCTCTTAAAGGAGTTGATTTGAAATGAATAGTTTTCTAAGAAATATCACTTTAAGTTTTACATTTGAGGTCAAGAGTTTGAGTTAAAGTACCTTCATGCAGTTAGAGTGGTTTAAACTTTAAATATTATTGTTATTGCAAGATAATTCTCACTTCTGTGGAAGATAAGAATCAGACTTGAGGATTTATTTAGTTTTAGACTATTTTTTCAGCAATAAAAAATTAATACTAATAATTTTCTTATTTAACTTTCCACGAACATGCGCTGTATAATACTATGCAATAGCCGAGTGATTAGCGGGTTTGCTCGCGGGCTAGGTAGGAAAGTTGTGCAGAGGGAACCCTACATACTTGTGGTCATTTTAACGATTTCTCATGCATGCTAGCCAATCATTTTGACATGCACGCCTGTTTAAGTGCATGAGCTCAGAAAGGTTTTGGCAGAAAGGTCACCACAAATGCTAGCTAGGTTTTTTTCTAGCTAACGTAGCAGGTAATACAGTGGTGTTTTTGCTAGCTAGTTAATTAATAGCTACACTAGTAGGTTATTTTAAGAACATAACAATGATGCACAACAGATTCATTATTCATGCTGGATTCCTAAACGCAGTTTGGTGGAATTTTGCCTGTGCTGCTGACTCAAATGTGAATTAAACAATTAAAGTCAAGTAACTAAGAAACATAAAAATAAGTAATCCAGGTAAACAAGAATAAACTCCACATGCTCCACATCCTGAAATATCATTTACCAATTTTTATTTTTTCATTCAATTCTCTACACTCTTACTTTTAGACCTTACTGCACTTATATGCAATCATTTATACAAAGTTCATATTGAGTTAAGAAAGGCCTCTGTGTGGTTAGAAATAAAAAATAAAAAAAGACTCACAAACCGCTGGCTGTTGGGCATCGTTCCAAATCTTCAAGCCAGAGACTGATACAGCAAAGAGATAGCCTAAGGTGGCTTTATGGATTTTGATGCACAACCAGGGCTTTCACAACCTTCAACACTTGAAGACTTAACTTTTTCAAGAGGACTTAAGGATATCGAAGCTCCCTCAGCACCCTAGCTTTGAGTAAGTGTGTGTGAACATCCGAATTTGTCAGTGTCTAAGATCTAAGTCTGTTGACTTTGCTCTGCAGTTACCTGTGCCTGATGTCCCTCGTTGCTCGGATTCTTGTGCAGTATATTAAGTTAAACTTTTTGGTGAGGTATAGTAGCTTATTTAATGTGTTTTATTTCTTTCCTTGTTATAGTTCCCAAGACCAAGCTCAATAGCAAAACTTTGATTTTGTCTCAAAGTTTTTTGGTCAAGCCTCTAATTAGAATTTTGATGATATATTTTCTTGTATGGCTCTGTCCAGTGGTGATTCCCTACCTCAGTTAGCTAGTTGAATTGTTTGGGTTGTTGGAGAAGTGATCATTTTCTAATAGAGCCAAGAAATAACACATGGTACCTGTTTTGTGACGGTAGCCTCCTGGTGGTCCAGCGGTAGGATGCTGCACTCTCATTGCTGTCCCTGAGACCTCTCAGTGCTGGTCCCAAGCCTGGATAATATGAAAGGGTTGCTTCAGGAAGGGTGTCCGGCATAAAACCTGTGCCAAATCGAAACATGCAGACCAAATGATCCGCTGTGGCGACCCCAAATAGGAAGCAGCTGAAAAAAAAAAAAAAACTTGTTTTGTGATGTTGGACTCAAGATTTAGACTTGATCCTGGTTGGTATTCGTCATGGTCTCATCTTGGTCCCTGTTGGTATTGTTCTGTGGTTTACCCTGGACTTGATCGTGTCTCACTTAGTATTGATCTTGGTCTTGCCTGGTATTGGTCTTGGTTTTCTGTTTATATTGGTCTTGGTCTTGTCATGTTCTCAGTTGGAATTGGTCTTAGTATTATCTTGGTCTTAGTTTATGAAGATCATGGCTTTATCTTGGTCTTGACATTGGTTTTAGCCGTGTCTTGAATGTTCTTGAATGTTGTTTTTCCGTGTTGATATTTGTCATGGTCTTCTTATGATCTAGGCTGGCATTTGGTATTGGTCCCAGTTTACACTGGTTTTGTCTTAGTCTTGATTTGATATTTATCTTGTCCTTCTATTGGTCTTGATCTTCATTAGCAGACAACAATTCTTGCATTTTTCATCTTAAATCAATTGTCGGAAACTTGTTCCATTGTTGCCTCCTGTAACATCTTAGTGCTTTGATTGCATTCTGCCTCAGTTTGTATGAAAGTATTTGATAAATTAATAAATCCGGTGATTGACAAATAAACCAGCCAAAGGGGACCATTTACAGGAGCACCATGAGAAAAACCATCCTCCTCCTCTGGGAAGCTTCCTAAACACACGTGCTGGACGCCATAATCTCAGAGACGGGCTAATTGAGCTGGAGAGATTTGAAATGTCAGATAATTACGAGCGACTGGGGAGGAGAATCTCGTGCAGCGAGAAGCCCCCCTGCCGGGTGAAACAGCCTGTTATATTTCATCCTGCACATGTAGACTCAGTGCACTCATCTTAATATGGAAATGGGAAGCAAATTACCTGTGAAGAAAGGACAATCGTTTGGAAGGCCTGGAGTCGAGCTCTGTACAGTACACGAGACAGTAGGACTCAGTGATGTGTGGGCACACGATGTCTTTATGCCTCAGTGTGTGACGGCTGAACTGAGGTGCTTTTGGGTGCGATTAGATTAGAAATATGTGAATTGGAAAATTGTCAAATGCAGGGTTAGGACTGAATTTGCCGTTTGTCCAGGGGTTTTTTTTTGTTCATTTCAGACAATCAGCCTCGAAGTGACACTGGTGATGTCCCCCTCATACACACACACACACACACACACACACACACACACACACTAAGCAGCACTAGAAGGTACAATCCAGTCATCCTCTCATAGCCATATCATCCTTTTTGTCAGTCCTGCTAAATGATTTAATGGGATGCGCTCTGCTCTTTCAACCCCAGTCTAATAGGCTTTATTTACAGCCGTCTCTGTGAGGGACGTATTACCGGAACACAGCCAGATGAGGACCGTTATACACAGACACATCTACAGATCTCTCATTCCTGCCCTGTCTCCCTTCTCCCTCCCCATAGGGTTCCTTGTTCCATCGTGCCCCCCACAGGATATTCAAAGAACTTGGCTTTGGCAGAGAGAATTACTGCACACTCATTCTGACTGACTTAATCTCGTTTACATCCACCATAATGGGAGACGAATCTCCTCATGCAAACGTTTTTTTTTTTTCTCCAAATTATGTATCTGCCACTCAACGATCATGCAATTGTGCTGTGTTTACAGCATTAAGATTCTGAAAGACGTACGAGATACCGAGGTCACGCACCAGAGCTGTATGTGATTCTAATTACCAACCCAAACTTCCCATACATGCAGAGACTGCTGGGTAATGAGTTTTGTATTTTCTTTTTAATTCTAGAAAGAAGTTGCTGATGTTTAGGCTTGAGGGAAGGCACGTAAACGAGGGAAGGTACTGCAAAGTTAGTTTTGCTTATCTGGCATCTAGCGAAAGTGGAAAATAAAATGGTCTTAAAGAAATGTCCCAACCAACCGAGGTACAATTGCATTTTCCAAAGCTTGATCTAGCAGGCAGGCTGTGCTGCATATTTACACTGTACACTTCTGCCTTCCATTTACATTTCAGTAGAGAGTGCTGCAATTTATATATACATTCCAGAAAACCCTCGGAGGTCAAGTGCAACAGCAGAGACATGATGTACTTCCCGTCCTCAGTGATGACATGGTGTTCCCTCAATAATAACACGACATTTCCCCTGAATTATATATGTGTTTTTGTGCTTTTAAATCAACTCTAAATCAAGCAATAACAAGCTCGATAGAAGCAGTAAAGGTCGAATAAGCCTGAAGTAATGTGATCATAAACATGGTCACAGCTTTATTAAAATCAATTTTATTTATATAAAAAAAAATGTCCCTAAGCGGTTTATGAGCAATCCAGAGGAGACTATGGCAAAGAAAAAACTGGCATAAGGAAGGAATCTTGATCCAGGCTCAAAAAGGACCATAAGGAAAGTACCTTGAAGTGGAACTAGACTCAAAAGGTAACCCATTATGAGGAAAGTACACTGATGTAGAACCAGACTCAAAAGAAAACCTGGCATGAGCAATTTACCTTGTGTGGAACCGGACTCAAAAGAGAACCTGGCATGGGGAAAGTACACTGAGGTGGAACCAGACTCAAAGGTAACCTGAGTTGAGGAAAGTACCCTGAAGTGGAACCAGACTTAAAAGCTAACCCAACATAGGGAAAGTACCTTGAGTGGAACCAGATTCAAATGAGAACCTGACATGGGGAAAGTACCTTAAGTGGAACCAGTCTCAAAAGAGAACCTGACATAGGTAAAAAGCACCTTGAGTGGAACCAGACCCAAAAGACAACCCAACAAGAGTAAAGTAGTGGAGCTAGACACAATAGAGAACCAGACTTGAGTAAAGTTCACTGAGGTGGAACCAGACTTAAAAGGTAGCCCGAGATGAGATAAGTACCTTGAGTGGAACCAGATTCAAAAGATATCCTGGCATGAGCAAATTACCTCTTGTGGAACCAGACTCAAAACAGAACCTGACAAGGGGAAAGTACTTTGAGTGGAATTAGACTCAATAGAGAACCAGACATGACGAAAGTACCTCAAATGGAAACGGACTGAAAAGAGAACCTGCCTTGAGCATAGTACATTAAGGTGGGACCAGCTTCTGAAGGTAACCCAAGATGAGGAAAGTGCCTTGAGTGGAACCAGACTCAAAAGGAACTCAACATGGGCAAAGGGACGTCGATTGGAACCAGATTTAAAAGGGAACCCATTATCTTCTAGGTGACCAGATAGTGGAATTATTATACAGTTGTATGTTTAATTTATATAACATCTTTCTCAAACTTGGCTCTTCTCCTTCCCCTTAATTTCCTTTTCATTTCTTAGTTCCACTTCTTTTTTAAAGTACAGTTTCGGGACAAATCTTCAGATTTGTAAGATTTAGTGTAACACTCACTGTGACTATTGTGCGAAATTCATTAAAAGTCCACCAAAAACGAGACTGTAGTATAAGCGTTCGGAGTTGTGCGGCAGTTCTTTCAGCAGGGCGCTCTGTTAATCCTGTTTCGAAATGAGAGCCACTAGACTCAAGCATAAATCCATTATTAATTTGTCCTGTGACAATAACTTCCCAGGATATTCCCAACCCCCTTCACACTGAAGTTCCAATCATTTAGCACAAACTACCCAGTAAAGCAGCACTCAATAATCTCCTGCTGTCAGCCAATTGAATCTGGTGAATTGAATATCCTGCATCCATTCCAAATGAGCGTTTGTTTAGAACACCATCCTATTTCTGATTGGATCAGGAAGTGTTGGCTTTGGACATGCTGACAGTCGGGACCGTGACGGCGCTGTGATTTGATTGCGTCGCGGCTCTCATTTGCTCGCTGTCGCATCCGTTCTGAAAATCAATTTAATTTGCGACCGATAAGGAAATCAACACTAATTTCCCGTTAATGAGCATTTAAATGATGAATGCACACAATGTGCCTGAGTAAGGTAGTTACAAAAAAAAGGAGAAGAAGAAGGGGAAAAAAAAAAGTTCTATTCAGCCTCACTGTTCTAACGGTGTTCCATCATGGCAGAATTTTTAATCAGGACCATATTGCCTGTAGCAGATGCTCTGAACAATGATCAGACTGCCGGATGGGAGATTTTCGGAGCTCCGGACCGCACGGGTGCTGCTGGAGCTGAATTATGCACAGATGTTCGTAGCTGGATGTCAGACACGAGGTCACGGCGAGGATCCGCACTCCTCCGTCAGGAGCGAACGGAAGCAGCTGGCATCTTTAGCAGAAGCCGACACCGTCTCGACTCGGCAGCATCTCATCATCTCGTCTTAGCAGCACCATCACACGCTGGTGCGAGGAGAGGGCTCGGAGAACTGGACACCGGCCAGGAAGAGACTAAAATCGATGGAGGGATGAGGGGAAGAGGAATAAGATGACAAAGTTAGAAAAAAAGGAATGCGAAATATATGTACATACTGTATATAATTACTGACCGATACGTTCGACAATGAGGACTGAAGGAACTACAGAGACCTAAATCTGTGTTCATGCCGTCGCCATGGAAACCAGTCACTAAGCAACAACCCAAAAGCTACGGCACAACATTTGGGTGTTTCTGTGATTTAAGAGCTTATAAAAGATCAGAAATTGATTATGATAGCAAATATTATATCAGGGAAGCTGATAAGCCTCACTCCAGAACCTTGTACTGACTGAAGAGGAAATCTGAAAGCAGTTAGCAACTAAAGGGATCAACATTTTTGTGAGGTTTGCACCGAAGAAGAGGGTCGTTAGTTACAATATCAAGTAGAACAATGGCAATGCATATTACAGTGACACTTTAATTCAGTGTTTTTTTCTTCGGTTCTTATATAAAGCAATGGCTAATGATGAGAGGTTAAAAAAGGGTTTTGTTTTTTTTTTTATTTAAAAAAACAGACACGCAAAATTGACTCATGAAGCTAAATGTACAATAAAGTTAAGGCTCAAGTTTTAAAAGTTTATAGAAAGTCACAATGTGAAGGGAAAGAGTGAGGAAGGTGAGAGAAGAAGGCATGAAGTGCGAGAGCTGTGCTGAGAACTAGAAGCACGGAAAAGACGAGCGAGGGTAGCTGCGAGAGTGTGTGTGTGTGTGTGTGTGTGTCAAAGAGAGACAGAGGGTGGGTGGCAAGGAGGGGAAAAAAATGGCCCGGCAGCAGTGTGTTTCTCGTGGCCTTAATTGCCAGCAGTCAAGAGGAATCTAAATCTTGTCAGCGAGGGTGAGTGAAAGCTGGAGTGGACGAGGCTTGAAGGGCAGAGACGAGCAGCCTGCCACACACCGTTTCAACACACAGTCGCCAATCAACACGGCCGAGCAGGAGGAGATGGTGTGATACTGCGGCAGATAAACAGCTCAGGAAGAGGCTGTCTGTTCTCCTGTCAGTCCTGTGGAGTGAGCGGTGGCCAGAACAGCCACCATGCCTAAGGCATCTTCTCTCATTTCAAACACTTCTTTTGATGAAAACATGGAGACGGAGGCTGGGAGTAGCGAGCGTAGTGCTTAGTTCATTGGGAGTCTTGTAGGAGCTCGATGATATGGATGATTTTTCTTGTAGTAGAACCATAGCAGGTGAAAAAGTCTGTCTGAAGTGCTGAGGTGAGGCCAGAATAAACTCATGATGCACATGATGATGATGCATCTTCATCTCCCTCTCTCAGTTCATATATCACTTTGATAAATGTGTACCATATCTATTGTTGTGGCAAATGTGCAAAACTCCATCATTTTATCCTCACATTCCTCTATAAGGTATAAACTATAGATACCGGTTACAACATTTCATGGAATTTGAGATATTTTAAATTACTTATCTGTATCTGTAACATGTCAGATCATCGCACTAGTTAATTCACTTTGTCATGCTTGTTGTATGTTATTAATAAATATCACCACAAAATATAGTAGACACAGTCAAAATAAAAAATTTTAAATTAACAAAAAAATTTCTAAGTAGTCTAAATAAAAAAATAAAACATTGTAAGTCGTCTAAGTTTAAAAACAAAACACTGAGTAGTCCAAATAAAAAATAAAAATAAACGTTATGGGGTCTAATTTATTTATTTATTTATTTTTAATGTTTAAAAACAGTATAAATTAGAAAAGCAAAACATTACAAGTAGACTAAATGTAGAAAAACAAAATATTAAAAATAATCAACTTTTTTTTAATGTTATACATAGTCTAAATATTAATAATTAATTAATTAATAAATAATCAAATAATAAGGTTCTGAGTAGTTTTTATTAAAATTTAAAATAGTCGAAATTTTAATCAAACATTAAGACTAGACTAAATTAAACGATACCTCAAAAGCAGATTGAATTCTAAAAAAACAAAACAAAAATACATAGTTAAAAACAAATGTTCCGAGTAGTCTAAATTAAAAATAATAGCTTGTCAGTAGCCCTTTATTCCCTCTAAACAATGCTAAAAATTTAGATTACATTCTCACATATACCTACACATCTACATCTCCAGCATACGTGCTGTGTAACAGTTGCTATAACATAAGCGATAACAGAAACTAATTTATTAACAACATTAAACCTGATTAATAAACCTTGTCATTCTTTATTTTATAAAAATCCTTGCTTTGTTTCTGGTTCAGTCGCAACACACCCCCGAGAGCTTTATTACATGGATTTATTTGAGATTATTAGCACATAGGAAATATTATGTCTCTAGAAATATATGTATATAAAAGAGATATAAAAAAAAAAAAAAAAAAGAAATGTATTTGTTAGTTATTTAAAGTTCTTCGCACTATTGTGCCGAAGAGAGTTCGCATCCTCTGAGCCATCTGTCTTGTTGCTAGTAAATGAATTAGTGCTCTGTGTACTATTGAAGCATCCTCTTACTACAGGTTTGTTCATCGATTAGCGCTCTGACCCTCCAGCTTTCTGCAGCTCCACTGCAGGAGTTTAAACTCACACCGGGACACATTCTGCAGGAAGGCTCTTTATACTCTGTATACTTTCTCAGCACTTTCTGGATTTTTTTATTTTTTTCCTTCTTCCTGTGTTGCATTGCAGTGTGTAAGTTTATTGTGGGAGTAGGAAAGGCACCAGTTTGGAGTTGTGTGTTAGGTATGTGTTTTCTTTGGAGAAAGTGTTGGATTGGTGTGGACTTGCTGTCGTCTTTGCTTGGACAATGTATGTTTTAGTCTCTCCACCGACTAAAGGCATTTTGTGGGGGAAAAAACGCAAGTTGATTTATTCCTTTCATCCATGCAAACAAGAAAGAGTAAAATAATTACAAAAACTGGACAGTACACACAGTGTGGATGGTGTGAGAGTGAGAGATACACAGTAAGAGTGCTGACCAGTACTCAGTTCTAGAAGTGATTAATTATCAGGTATAAGACTTAATAATAAAAATGCTATGAATGTAAACATAACATGCTATGATGTAATATTCTGCAGATATTTTTAGCTTTTAACATACACCGATCAGGCATAACATTATGACTAATATTGAGTCTTTTGCTGCCAAAACAGCCCTGACCCATCGAGGCATGGACTCCATTAGATCCCTGAAGGTGTGCTGTGGTATCTAGCACCAAGATGTTAGCCTCAGATCCTTTAAGGCCTCCTGAAGGCCCCACCTCGCAACTTACAGGACTTTAAGGATACTTTTGATAGATACTGACCACTGCAGACCGGGAACATCCCACAAGAGCTGCAGTTTTGGAGATGTTCTGATCCAGTGGTCTAGCCATCGCAATTTGGCCATTCGTCAAACTCGCTCAAATCCTTACGCTTGTCCATTTTTCCTGCTTCTAACACATCAACTTTGAGGACAAAATGTTCACTTGCTGCCTAATATATCCCACCCACTAACAGGTGCCATGATGAGGAGATACTCAGTCTTATTCACGTCACCTCTCACTGCTCACAATGTTATGCCTGATCGGTGTATATAGGCATAGCACTTAATAAGGGTAGCAGCCAGGTGATATTTGTAACAGCAAAAATGCAGAGATTTAAGGTAGAAGTGTGCAAAAAACAGAAAGCAGACTTCCTGGTGGGTTTCATTGGCTGGTGTTGAGGGACCAGGTGAGGTTCTCCAGCAGGATGATCTACCTTGTTTGACTTCATTACACCAACCGCAGAAGAATGTTTCAATCCAAACCGAGATCTCGTGTAATCTCTGTGTAGTCATCTGACCTGGGTGTACGGTCTGGGCTAGAAAGAAATCAGCACCAGCCTCACTTCTTTATAACATTCTGCTTAATTTTACTTACAGCCACTGATAAAGGTAGAGCATCAGTCTAAATGATGTGATGTGGGTGGCAATAATTATTTTCTCTGCATGCTAGAGAAACAAATTCATAACAAATACAAAACCCAGAAAGAGATCAAGATCTATTTTCTTTCCCAAAGGACATTAAATTCTTGGTGTCCAAGCTGTTTAAGATTCAACATGATCGCTTCCCTTCCCATGTAGCCCTGCATCTCCACTGCAGTGTCAGCTTGTAATTGTCAATCTGACAATAAACCTAGATTTAATGCTTGTAAGCGCCCAACAAGTTTCTCCCTGGAGATTTTCCCAGCGATGCTGCATGGTTTTAAACATCTGGGCCATCCGTGACGAACATCTTTCCTGCTCCTGTCTCTGGGATAGACACGTCTGCTACACTGGCAGAATACGAGTTAAACCGCAGCGCTTAAAATAACTCTTGTATAAAGGTCTTGTATAGGAATTTGAAGTTTATAGGCTACTTTGGATCGATGGAGTGACTGAAAAGTGGCACTGCTTTTGATGAATGATCTTTTTTTTTTGCAGATAAAAAGAAAAAAAGTCAAATAGCAGAGTTGCAGTATGTAAGATTCAATCAAGCGTGTTTTAGAGCTACTGCTGCCTTCACTGTGTCAGCAATGGAACAAACTCAAAAACCTTTCCAATCTGTCTTTACTTACAGATAGGGCTTCATAGGGCTTCATAAACTCTTCATACCACTGATATAAATCTCCATAAAGACTTCATGTCAAGTCAACACACCAGGGTAACAAATTCAAAAGAGTTTGTCGTTGTAGATAAGGCGATTTTAAACTTGGTATCAATGTACATAAGGGTAGTGCTTATAGGGCTACATAAGCTCTTCATGGTATTGACATAAACCTGTATAAACACATGCTTTTGAAGTCATAGAAGCATTGGTACAAACTCAGACCTGGTAGTGTTTATAATGCTACATGAACGCTATATAAACTCTTCATAGTACTGACATAAACCTGTATGAACACTTGAAAAGTCTTCTGGCTATTTTGATGTTCTAGATTGATGTTCTGTTATGTTATAAGTTATGCTTATAACATGTTTACTGATATTTATGACCAAGTAATAACACTGTAATAAGATATTTTTAAGGTAACACTAAATTAACCTGATCAGAATTTCTTTTACATCCGCACAAAATACTCATGATGCATAATAAATCACATTTTCAGGGTTTTTGGGGTTTTTTTTCTGGACGATTTTCACTTGAACACCTGCAGGACCTTCAGCACAAATTCTCTGAACAATCGAGATCAGCCTTGCTGATTTCTTATTCGAATCATCTAGCGTAGCATTTGCTTAGTGAGTAATATCAGATCTTATATCAAAGCTAATGGGACACTTTTATGGACTGAGCCCAAGAAAAAAAAAACTCCTTCATGTGTTGAGCTAAGGAGGCGTTGTTATTGCCTGGACTTTATAGTCCTGAACTAAAGCAGGAGCCTGTTGGTTTTTATAGTGTGCACTAAAACCGGGCCCATATATCAGGCTCAGCTGCTGGTGCAACGAGTCCCTGGAGTGCTCAGGAGCCGCTCGCTAATGAGATAATTCACAGCTAATGGCCTCTCCTTTATTTGAAGGTGACGATTTGACTGACGTCCTGAGAATAGCCACTCCACTCCATTCGTCTCTTTCTCTTTCCTCCGTGTGTCGTGCTGGAGGCAACGGCTGCCCTTGCCACGTGTTGGAACTCTGGTTAAGTTAATCAGCACAGATAATTTGCTCACTGGGTTTAAGACAAGGCCTCAGGGTCCAAGTGTGACTTTGGTGGGATGGACCTCTATACAGAAGTGGCTAAAATGGAACCAGTTCATTAGGAAAATGACTTTATGTTTGTTTCATTCACCGAGGCGATGGAGGTGATGGAAAAGTCATAAGGTATCGTAATTTCTGGTCATTCTAACCGGATGGGGTTTCCTTAAAACCACAAAATTGATCATTAAATTTTGCCAGACCTTTGGAGTCTTTAATCCTCAAAACAGACAAAACAGTCTCAAATACACAGACGTAAATAGAAAAACGAACCAAAACAATACAGAACCTGTTTATTTCTTGTAGGAGTTTCTCTGAATGTTCAGCCCATGTTTTTTCAATATTTTGGTTCTGTTTTAAAATTCTTAAATCTGATTGGTCAAAGGGTATGTGTTTCATGATTTGAAGGTTTTTTGATTTTATTAGTGCAAGTCTGATCTAAAATTAGTCAGAACACAGGACACCATGTCATATTTTATTCCTTCCATAATTAACGCCATTAATCCATTTTACCTGCCTACATTTATCTATATTCTCGCTGTGATGTGTTTTAAAGGCGAGGATGGAGGTTCGACTGAAAAATAGCTCACCCCAAGAGTTTTTTTTTTTATTTTTTTTTATTATTCCAGAATATCTCTACTCCTTAAGCACCTTGATGCATCATGACAGACTGTCATGTGAATTGGGAAGTAAAGGATGACGGAAAAATATCAACAATCACCATAAGTAACAGGACACAAGAGCCGCTATACAAGGCGATATTCTATCAAAGCTTGAACCTTTAAAACTGTCACGTCTCGCATGTCTAGCGAAGTGTGATGTGACAGGAGGCTCCCAATTCCAAGTCCAAGTCCAAGGTGGACGCCCATTACCTTAGCAAGGAATGACATCCACATGCGCTCCAATTTACTGCCACAAATTTTCAACTCTCTTCACTTCCCTTTGGTCATGAGATATTATTACATTATACTATGTCTGCTATTTCTCCATTTATTTTCTTTGCTTCGCTTTGTTTCGACGTTGCTCCTGGCCAAGTATTTCGTTCAACGTTTCATTTTTTCCCTCATGAGGTATTTCGTTTACTCGGTAAACTCAAGATTTATCTTCGACATTCCTCTTGTCGAGCGTGTCTGTGATCTCCCTCTGATCCTGTCCAATTTTGTTTTCTCTACACTCTTAGGAAACCTGTTCCTTAAGCCTTCCTCGGACTGTTAACAGCAATGTTATTCTAACGGGATCCTAACTAGAACCGTCTCTGAAAGACAAACCCCTTTGTTGTATGTAGAACGGTGAAGAGTTTCCTAATATGGGAAACATAAAGGCTGCTGGATGGAAAAGGTTTTTAGAGAATAAAATATTAAAATAAATGCATTCTGAAAACAGAGATTCTTTTTAGTGAAGGAATTGAGCTTTGGCATCTGGAGTCTGTTGAGCTTCTATGTTTATATTGAGATAGAAAACAGGAAGTAGGGAAAATAAGAAATTTGAAATTAAGACAGAGTTAGTGAAAGGGGGAGAGAGAGAGAGAGAGAGAGAGAGAGAGAGAGAGAGAGAGAGAGAGAGAGAGAGCAAGGGGTCCAAGCACCGTTGGTGAACTCAATTCTGAATTTTTTCCTCATTGTGAAACAAAGGATTCTCTAAAATCAAGAACTTCTTTAGAGCTTAAGTTTGCGATGAAAAAATATGGCATTACCAAGATATTGCTTCAACTTCTGTTACTGCAAGTCCCCATAGTTTCCAATGAAAACATAAAAGGTCTTGAGGAGCCTCAGGATGTAGAAAAAAAAAAAAAGAAAAGAAAGTCATTAATTCATCTATACTAAGGTATAGTGGTAGTGGATCCGGGGCCTGTACTGGGAGTGAGGATGGAGACTACATGCTGAATGGGACACCAGTCCATTAGAAGACACTATGAATATGTTACAAGTCCCAAGAGTGGGACGCAATGACATTAAATGTCCTGAATAATGAGAAGACAAAGAATAGTGGGGTTTCTCAGGCGTGGCTTGTTAGAATCTATAAAAAAAAAAAATAAAATAAAAACATCGGTTACATGAACTTCAACGGTATGACAAGAACCCAAAAACTGTGACTTTACCTTATACTCTCATACACTTCCAGTCCACATACTGGTGGGAGGAAACCAGAGAACCTGGAGGAAACCCAATACAACATACTGTACATAAATCTAGGGACATGTGTAGCTACATAAGTGTTTAGTTGAGATATGGCCACACTTCAGCAATGAACACACAAATGTATTGTTGATGTCAGGGTGCGGCTTAAAAAAATGTAACTCCAATAGCGCCCCCTGGTGATCAGTGTACAATGCTTCACATGCATGCTACTAAAGATGGAGGGAAATAACAAAGGGAAAGAGATGGAATAAAAAGAGGAGAGATGCGGAAAGAGGGACAGATTCAGACGACAGACTCAGAGGGAGAAAGGAACACACCAAAGACTGACTTGCAGACAGATAGAAAGAAATTGAGACATACATAGACAGAGAGATAGAGAAAGAAAGAAAAGTTAGAGAGATACAGACGGCCAGAGAGACAGACAGACACCGAGTTCCAGAAACCCACTTCATCACTCTTCTTCCTCTATTCATTCCTCCTCCACTCTCGCCTTCTCTCTCTCTCTCTCTCTCTCTCTCTCTCTCTCTCTCTTTCTCTCGCTCTTGTTCTTTCCTGCAAGAGCTGCAGCTGAAGGCCTTCGCTTCCTCTATATTCCATCCTCATTATTTTTTTCAGCCCAACAAAGATTGTCACTTTGGCTTTGCATGGTCAAAAATAAAATGCCTGATGTTTCCCTTCCTCTCGCTAGCTCTCTTTTCCCTCTACACACAAAGTTTTCTCCTCAGACATCTTCATTACCTGCAGCCAAGCATGTGTGTGTGTGTGAGAGAGAGAAAGAAAGAAAGAGAGAGATAGATAGATAGAGAGAGAGAGAGAGAATTAGAGCGAGAGTGTCATGGAGATGCATGAATATTTTCAAGTTGTGTGAATATCAAAAAAATAAATCATTTAAATGCATGCAAAGTTATTGCTTTGAAAAGACATGTGGATGAGGACCTAATGAGCCATAATGTTCTTCCAAATCTTTTCCCTCCCCATCATGCAATTTGAAAGTTTTTAAATTAGTACTTAGCATGTTGCAAAAGTTCTGGCGCACACCTTTTCCACGTACTTAACTGAAATTTTAATTAGCATCGGCTTGCAGTGTGGGTCACTGGTGTACTCGATATTTAATTAAACAGCTCTTGCTTTGCGCTGTCCTCCTCCCCAACACACTCTTCTCCCACAACACCTTTTCTGTTGGCGTGCGTCTTCATTAATCAGATCAAGGCTTTTAATGAGAGATTCTGTAAACGTCACTCGGACACGGTTTGTTTACTCCAGAGAAAGAGCGCAGACTTCAGATCGCTGTCTAATATCCTCCTCAGAGGATACTGACTAGCGTGATACTGTCAGATCTAACGTCTGAGTCAACCAGCAAAAATTTAAAGCTTTAAAAAGCTTTATACAGTGTGTGTGTGTGTGTGTGTGTGTGTGTGTGTGTGTGTTTATAACATGGAATATTGAAGTAATAGAGCCAAGGACTACTACATCATCTCTGTTCAAAGTAATTAAGGATTGTTATAAACAACAAATATTTTTCACTAGGGTTACGTTATGTTGGCTTTTTTTTTTTTTTAAGGTGTTATTTTAGCCCCAGGGGGCACGGTGGCTTGGTGGTTAGCACGTTTGCCTCACACCTCCAGGGTTGGGGGTTTGAATCCCGCCTCCGCCGTGTGTGTGGAGTTTGCATGTTCTCCCCGTGCCTCGGGGGTTTCCTCCGGGTACTCCGGTTTCCTCCCCCAATCCAAAGACATGCATTGTAGGTTGATTGGCGTCTCTAAATTGTTCGTAGTGTGTGATTGTGTGAGTGAATGAGAGAGTGTGTGTGTGTGCCCTGCGATGGGTTGGCACTCCGTCCAGGGTGTATCCTGCCTTGATGCCCAGTGACGCCTGAGATAGGCACAGGCTCCCCGTGACCCGAGTGTAGATCGGATAAGCGGTAGACAATGAATGAATGAATTTTAGCCCCGCCCCCTCACTCCCGACTTTCATAATGTTTACAATAGTCAGATCTTCCAATCAAAACTGCTTTTTTTTTTTTTAAATGAGTCGTTGATTAAATTGGAGAGGGTTAAATGTTGAAAAAATTGCAAAATTACATGTGCAAATGAGCTAAAATGTCGAAAGTTAATAATACTTACGTTTATGTCTAAATACTAAGTAATTAATCAACAAAAAAAGTAAATCATAATCAACATCTGGTTTAAGTGGTTTGTATTTTAAGTATTTAATTAGCTGTGAGTTTTACCGTCTACTTTTGATTCCCTTTAGTAGAAAAATCTATTGTTGCGTCCAAATATCCCGACTACTATACCTTCGGTGAAAAGCAGTACATGAAAGTCGTAGTATGTCTGAATTCTCAGTATTCATAAAACAGGAGGAGAGAAATCCCTGGATGATTTGCTTCCACCAAGATTCTGCAGGATGAAAGCAACACACACTGGATAATAATGTGACAGGACTGGAGCCGAAGTGCGGAGTGTAAGGGCTAAAGGTATTAAACATTGTTTAAACAAAAACAGTTACGACGTTACATTATGATGTCATAGGTCACATGACAATGCCAACATGGTGGATGTAGTATGTCCTGATTGCATTCATACTACACACTCATACTGATTGGGACATACTATATCAATAGCCGAGCAGAAGGTGATGAATCAAATGCAGCAGGTACCGAATCAAATGCCGTAGGTACTGGATTGTGTGTGGAAAGCATTCAAATTGAATGCAGTAGATACTAAATCGATTATAATGGGCACTGAATTAAATGTAGTAGGTACTGAATCGATTATAGTAGATACTGAATGAAATGCATTAGGTACTGAATCGATTATTGTAGATGATGAATCAAATGCAGTAGGTACTGAATCGATTATAGTAGGTACTGAATCAAATTTAGTTGGTACTGAATCGATTATAGTGGGTACTAAATCAAATGCAGTAGGTACTGAATCAATTATAGTGGATACTGTATCAAATGTAGTTGGTACTGAATCAAATGCAGTAGGCACTGAACTGATTATAGCAAATACTGAATCAAATGTAGTAGGTACTGACTCAATTATGGTAGGTACTGAATCAAATGTGGTAGGAACTGATTTGAATGCCGTAAGTACTGAATCATGTGTAGTAGGTACTGAATCAATTATAGTAGACACTGAATCAAATGTATTAGGTAATGAATTGATTATAGTAGATACTGAATCAAATGTAGTAAGTACTGAATCGATTATAGTAGATACTGAATCAAATGTAGTAGGTACAGAATCGATTATAGTAGATACTGAATCAAATGTAGTAGGTATTGAGTCAAAATATAGTAGATACTGAATCGAATGCTGTAGGAACTGACTCAAATGCCGTAAGGATTGAATCAACTGTTGTAGGTACTGAATCGAATGCAGTAGGTACTGAATTGAATGGAGAAAGCACCAAATTGAATGCAATAGTACTCAATTGATTATAGCAGATACTGAATCAAATGCACTAGGTACTGAATCAGTTGCAGGAGGTACTGAGCCGAATGCAGTAGGAATTAAATCAAATGCAGTATGTACTTAATCGAGGGCAGTAGGTACAAATCGAATGCAGTAGATACTGAGACAAATGCAGTGGGAACTGAATCCAATGCATTAGGTAGTGAATCAAACAAGTAGATACTGAATCGAATGCAGTAGATACTGAATCAAATGAAGTAGGACCTGAATCAAATGCAGTAAAGGCGTCTGTGAATTATGTGCAGCACCTTCTGATTAGCGGTATCTGCAATATACTTCTTTATCATCACTGATACTGACATTATCCACGCCAATCTTTGCAAAAAGAAATTGAAAAGCATGCGTGCTCCCTTTCTTTGTTTGCCAACACCTACAGTATTTCAGTTTTTAGAAGCGGATCACATTTAAACCACAGACGATTTGCAAACAAAACAAAAACACAGCCTTACTTTTTCCCCACCTACATCCCAATTTAGTGTAAATTCCCCAACATACCTTTCAACACTGTTTCGGTATTTTGACTGGATGCTGATTTGCCCTATAGGTCACATCACAGTTGCACAATTTTACTCTCCTTCCAACATCACAAAAATATTTTTCTGATTATTCACGGAACCTACAGGGGCCAGAGCCGGCGCGAAAAAAAAAAGCTAGAGAGTGATAAAATGGGAAAGCTTTTATTTGCCTGTCTTATTTTAACACTTCCTGTGAGATATGCCACCTCGGCAAGGACGACGGCAGAATTCAAACAGGATCTTTCTGGCCATTTAATAGGCTGTTATATTCTTTTTTCTTTTTTTCCCCCTCTCGCACACCTCTAGATTGGGGGAATAAAGTCGATATGCATGCAGCCACAACCATCCGTCAAGGGATATAGCAGTGGCAGTAAGCTTTAATTTTCATTATTGGCATTACAGTTCACAGAAATCACACTTATGGAGAAATGGAATTGTCCTTTCCTACAATTGCTGTTCTTTTGTATATAAAGCAATTATAGCGGTTAGATATGCTATCTATTCATGCTATCTCATTAAAACTAGCCTTCGATCGCGTTTGGTCTTGATTTCGATCCGTACAAAGTGGGAGCACGATCAGTGAACCACTTATCTTGCGGCATTTAACAATTAAAAAACTATATATACTAAATATACGTTCCTCTTCACGTGTCTTGTAGCAATAAACCAGGCAGAGAACTGAAATCCTGTAGGTCTCATTAAACTCCACTGAGGTAAAATATCATATAATTTAAAGAAAATAATTTCATAAATCGTCCGATTTAGAAGAAGGCGGCTGCACCGCAGTGTTTAATCTCGGTAAATAGATCCCACGGGTGCATTTCAGGTTAAGCTACTGCTGCTAGGAGAGACGAATTTCTTTTTTATGCCACGATGTCCTGAAATCCTGAAGCACAGTGTGCCGAATTAAAATACTTAGAAAACAATTTCTGTGCTGCTGCATCCACCAAGCCAAGAAATGTCATTAAATTATCTTTCGACACTTTCTTTTGGACGCTACCAGGCTTAGTCAGCTGGAAACGTTTGCTGATGCATCGAATCTCATGAAGTTATGTCGATACAAAGCCTCAGAAGCCGTCTTATTATGTATCCTCGTGAAAACATTGTCTAGTTGATGTAATTGTCAGATTATTACCTTGGCATTAAAAAGGTTGCAGGAAAATAACTCACTTGCTTCTGGATAGTTTTTACTTAATCGCTCAAGATATATATGGGCATCTCCACAATTCCGAGCCGTGTCCCTGTCGGAAATATCAGTAAACTCCGAGATGTAGTTGAATGCCTCATCTCAAGCCAGGTGGAAAGATCCTGTCTAGCTAGCCATCGTTGAGAGCAGTCACTCAGTTTTCCACTAAATTACACCATTACTAGAAAAGATGCCAGAATCTTGGGCCAGTGCTTTTTCTGCTCTTAACACCAGTCATAAAGCATTAAAAAAAAAAAAAAAAAAAAAAACACCCGGGAGATTTTAGTCAGCCACAACACACCAGTGTCAGCTTGGAGCAGAGAAGGGAAGAGATGGGAGAAAAAAGATGGGAGGAGATGAGATGGAAAAGATGTACAGTATAATGAGGAAGAGGATGTGGAGAAGAGAAGTGAGAAGAGGAAAGGAGGCAAGAGTGGAAAGATGGAGAGGAATGGACCGTAAAGGAGGTGAGAGGAGAAGAATGAGGAGGAAAGGGGATGAGAGGACAAGAAAGGGGAGAGATGACTTGAGAGGAGAAGCATGGAGAAGAAAGGGACTGAGAAAAAAAAAGAGAGAGGAAAGCAGGTAAGAGAGAAAATATGGAGAGGAAAGTAGGTGAGAGGAGAAGAATTGAAGAAAGGAAAGGAGTTGAGAGAAGAATAATGAGGAAAGGAAAGGAAAGGAAAGGAGATGATAGAGGAGAAGAATTCGAAAGGAAGGAGGTGAGAGGAGAAGAAGAATGAGGGAAGGAGGTGAGAGGAGAAGAAAGAAGAGAAATTGACTTGAGAGGAGAAGAATGGAGAAGAAAGGAGCTGAGAGAAGAAAAAAGAGGAAAGGAGATGAGAGGAGAAGAAAGGAGAGGAAACATGTGATTTAAGAGGAGAAGAATGGGAAGGAAAGGAGGCAAGAGTAGAGGAGAATGGAGGGGAAATCAGTTAGAGGAGAAGAATGGAGAGGAAAGGAGGTGAGAGGAGAAGAAAGAAGAGGAAAAGAAAGGAAGGACAAGAATGCAAGAAAAGGAGATGAGAGAGGAGAAGAATGGAAAAGAAAGGAGGTGAGAGAAGAAGAATGAGGAAAGGAAAGGAAAGGAAAGGAAAAGGGAAAGGAAAGGAAAGGAAAGGAAAGGTAAGGAAGAGAAGAAGAATGAGGAGGAAAGGAGGTGAGAGGAGAAGAAAGAATCTTTCTTCTCCTTTCACCTCCTTTGACTTAAGAGACTTAAGAGGAGCAGACTGGAAAGGAAAGGTGCTGAGAGAAGAAAAAAAGAGAGGAAGAAGAATGGAGAAGAAAGGAGGTGAGAGGAGAAGAATGGAGAAGAAAGGAGGTGAGAGGAAAATGAAAGGAAAAGAGGTGAGAGGAGAAGAACGAAAAGGAAAGGAGGTGAGAGAGGAGAAGAAAGAAGAGGAAATTAGTTATGAGGAGAAGAATGGGACAGGAAAGGAGGAAAGAGGGCAAGAAAAAAGAGGACAGGTGAGGGGAGGAGAATGGACAGGAAATGAGACGAGAGAGACACTAAGTAGGAAAGGAGATGAGAGGAGAACAAAGGAGAGAAAAAGTCTTAAGAGACAAAGAATGAGGAGGAAAGAAGGTGAGAGGAGAAGAAGGAAGAAAGGAAAGGAGGTGAGAAGAATAATGAGGAAAGGAAGTGAGAGGACAAGGATGAAAGGAAAGGAGGCGAGAGAGGAAGAATGAGGAGGAAATGACTTAACGGGAGAAGCATGGAGAAGAAAGGAGCTGAGAGAAGAGAAAAGAGGTAAGAGAGGAAGAATAGCGAGGAAAAGAGGTAAGAGGTGAAGAATGCAGAAGAAAGGAGATGAGAGGAGAAGAAAGGAGAGGAAAGGAGGTGAGAGGAGGAAAAGAGTGAAGGGTTGGAGGTGAGGTGAATCCTTATTCATTATGAATACACCAATGCTGTATTGCCACCTACTGAAGTGTTCCATCAAATAAACACCGTCCTTGTATTTGAGCTCCTTCCTGCGTGCGTCATCTGAACTCTCATGTCCTTGACATGATGTAGATTTTCCAAATCATTAATATTAATTCCCATGGCTTCTGATTGTTGTATTAAATGAGCAGTGGTGAATTGGGGGCGAGAAATTGTGTCATTATCATTTCGAGATCGTGGTCAATTTATCTACCAAATAATGAATGAGGCTAGGCATAAGGGAACAACGATTACGATAATTAGACATGAAAAGATTAATATAAATCTGAAACTGCCAAATATATTCAGACGGGCAAATGTGGACTTTTTGGCTTTCGGATTTCCTTTTTAACTCAGGCGGCTGATCTTGTAATTGGACCTGCAATTACACCTTGATTGTATGGAAAACTGATATTTTAATGATTCCGACCGGTTCTATTTGTGCAGCTATATGATTCATTAGAAGGAAACACAAGAGTTCCTCACTTCTCGTTTGATGTTGCCGAAGGTCCGGCAACTTGATTCTAGGAATTCTAACCCATGAAAGTGATTGCTCTACCTTTTAAGTAGTCATGAAAGCTAAACCTCTACATTAGAGGTTCAACCATCAGATTGTCTCATGAGCTTATTCTCTTTGACGTTTATTAATTCGGAAGATATCCTGTATTCAAAGCCGCTCGCGATCGATATTCAATCCAAGTACACACTCTTAAAAAAAAAAATAGAGGGAAAACCTTTGAGGGTTCTTTGGTTGGTTCCTCTGGGGAATGCAGAGCAGTTGAGGGTTTAAATGTCATGTTCAAATTGCTCATTTGGCGATTCAGAAGCTTAACCATTGAGGTACTACTGCTTTACTAGAGTTTAGCATCTTTAAAGAGTTCTTTGGTTTGTTCCTCTGTTGAATGTGTAAAGATTCTATGTAAGACCCAATAGCAGGATTTACTATCCATGTATAAGCTGTTTTTGGAAGCTTAGTACCCGAAACTATCTGAATATCCCTTGAGAAACCTTTTGGTCTGGGGTGTAGAGCAGGAAAGGGTTAAAGAAAGGGCCAAGTTTGGCAATTTCGAGATCTTCTAATGGTAGAATCTTAAACATTGAGGTACCAGATCGATAGCACCTTTAAGGGTTCTTGGATGTGTTCCTCTGGGGAATGTTTGTTAAAATTGTGAACCCAACAAAAGAGGTTTTTTTTTTTACTCCAGCAGGACGTTTGGAACACTAAATAGATCTCATTGAAAACCTTTTCTGTGTGGAGTGTAGAGCAGTTGGTCTTGCTCAAATGCTGAGATCTTGTCACGAGCTCAGAACCTTAACCATTGAGATAACCACTGAGAGTTTTCTAGATTCCGTCCATCATCTTTAAGGGTTCTTTGGCTTGTTCATCTGATGAAATGTACATCTTGGTAAAACCACAGAGGGTTTCCTATCCATGTACCCTAAAGTATCTAAAAAACCAAAACCTTTGGTGTTGAATTGTAGATCAGGTGAGGATTAAAAGTCATGCTCAAATCACAAGCTTAGATCCATAACCACTGAGGCACCTCTGATTTTTCTAGATTCCTTCTAGCCCCTTAAGGCTCGTCTAAGCTATCTAAAGAACCTTTGAGAAACCCTTTTGGTGTGGATTGTAGAGAAGGTTTTGCTCAAGGACCTAACGGAGGCTTGAGATTTGAATTCTGATCCCTGACATTGCAAGTTGCCAACTTTCTTCTAGAAACTGTAACAAGAATTTATATCTGCTAGGATTTTTACATATGTAATTTTAGGAACACGTTTGGCTGAGATGTGGTTAATCGATACGGTCAAAACCATAATGTTAGAAGTGTTTTTTTAAACACAACATACAGTGGCTAACCTTTTCACATGTGTTGTGTTGCTATATATAGGGGACGAATTTGCTTAGTGGTTAAGGTGTTGTATTATTGATTGGAAGGTTGTGAGTTCAAATGAAAGGTCCATCAAGCTGCCACTGCTGGGCCCTTGAGTAAGGCTCTTAAACCACAATTGCTCAGTTGTATGAAATGAGATCAAATGTAAGTTGCTCTGGATAAGGACGACTGCCAAATGGCCGAAATGTAAATGTAACGTAAATGCTATAAAATCTAAAGTGAAATTCCTGGTCAATTATACAAGCATTCCTAGATAGTGTGAGGGTTAAAGCTAAACTCAGGGTTTGCAGACTGACCAAGAAACAGGACGAAGAAGCTGCCGTCCCGGCCTAAATCACGCCAAATCCATCTCGCCAGAGGAAGTTGCAATCAGCCTCAGTGCATCTCTCGCCAATCGGCTGCTATTCACAGCCGCCCTGCAACTCTCTGATGATTTTAGCATGCATTTTTTTTTAAATGAGACACTTCACCATCTTCCTTCTCGGTCCAAATGGGGCATAATTGCCACGGGAAAAAAAGAGGCTCCATACGGCGGCGAGGGAAAAACATGGTCCATGCTCTTTGCTATGTTTAAATCCGCAGCTGCTAACACTTTGTGTAAGTGTATGAATTTGTTTCAGCTCTCTCACCCAGGAACCGTCGGAGAGGGCGAAACGCGAAGCACGCACTCGGAGCCTTAATTGGTTTGAACAGCCTCCTGTGAATCGCAAAAACGTGGGAAAAGAAGCGGCGTCTATTTTCAACTCTTCTTTAAGGGTAGGTATCGAGACCGCGCGAGGGGTGGCAAAGACAAAAGTGTAAACTACATGCGCACTACAGGGTGATGTCTTTCAAAAACAAATATTATATGTCTTTGCTACACTGTTTGCTAATTTGTATGCTGGAAAACAGATTTCATGACACCATGCTAAACATTCAAGTATGTAATTTCCTTCTCTTTTTTTTGTGAAGAAATTTGCTCTGGGGTTTGTCTCAGGGTTTAGGTTTCTGAGACTATGAAAAAGGATCTGGAAAAACTTAGTCAATATAAACTTTCTAGATTGTATTGACTTTCTTATAATGAACTCATCAGAGGAAAATCGAGCCAGTAAGAAATCGTGCTGAGGTATTTTATACATATGTATATATATATATATATATAAAAAACTCTAAAAAATAAAAAAGCCAGGCCTTGTGAACACATTTCATATTACATTTCACACTGAAAGGGCAGACCATGTGTGTTTTTCTGGCTCTAATCGGAAAGATCTTTTTACCGGTGGCCCCATGATGGATGTTGGCTGGAGTACTTGCAGTCTGTGGCTTTTTGACGATTGCCCAGCCTTTTCCTCCATAAAAACCAGGGCAATCATGTCACGAGGGCTTTTGCCATTTTTCACAGAGATAGTGTTTTGATCGCCTGGGAAGAAAATAGTACTATTTACCCCACCCCCACCCCGACCCCACCACCACCACCACCACAAGCAACTTTCTCCCTTTCTTCCTCCGCCAGTCTTCAAACAGCCAAAACATGCTCCTATTGGGCGAGGAAACAACTCCAGACTAAACACAGCGAGTCCCGTGGCCTCGGCCTTCCTCCCTCATTCTTCCAGGTGAAGCTCCATTTAGCATGAGAGAGAGAGATAGAGAGAAAGAGAGAGGGAGAGAATGAACACAAGGGCCCCAGTGAGGCTCAACAACTCCACAATAAGACACTCAACCCTACAGGAATGTCAGGAAATTGTGCTAAAGTACATGTCTTCTACAGTAAGAGTAGCAACTAAAGATCAATCTCGTCTTACCCCAGCCGGTGCTTATTAAGCTTGAAGGTAGCACTCGGGTTTAGCATACAGCCGCACTTCCTGGACTCGAATCTTCTGAAGGGTTTACCTTAAAGTACCTCTCAAAGATAAACACGGCATCTTATAACGGCTAGAATAAAACAACTTCACTCTAGCAAAGCAAAAGAGCAAAGAATCCAAAGATTTTCCCAAATCTGATGTAGTTGATGAGGAATCATGACAAAAATGATTGAAGTTCTGTAAATGGAAATGATTCCTGATGAAAAATGAAAAAATGAGGAAAGGGTGGAACCCTGGCGTACGAATTTAATTCGCTCTAGAGGCGAGTTCTTAAGGCGAACATCTGTATTGCGAAACGAATTTTCCCATAAGAAATAATGTAAATGCAGATAATCCATTCCACCCAAAAATATGACCAATACGAAGCGTATGTAAACTGTATGGCTGCTTACAAAGAACTGACCCAAGCCAAGCATTCCATGTCAAAGGTCCTCACAGGAAGTCGTGCCACCAAGCTTGGGCTACAAATAGAACAGACCGCCCACGCCACCGATCTGTCAACAAAAAAACGCCCGAAAAATCACCTAGCTTTTGAACGCATACCGAAGACAACGTTGGTATCGTGGGATGACTTTTTCACAACAGCTTTCACTGACTGAAAAAAACTCACTTTGTTTTGTAGTTTTGAATGGCTCCCAGACGCACGCGCAACCTAACCAGCGTTCAGTTCAATTCGTTCGTATGATGAACATGCTTTGTATGCCGATGCAAATTTCTTGCAAAATTTCAATTGTTAAGGTGAAAATTCGTAAGTGAGGGCATTCATATGCCGAGGTTTTTCAAAACTTGTTCATTCAAACACAATTCTAATAACTAGATTGATGCAGAGTGAGTGTGATCGATTCATGTAGCATTGACGGAAACCGGGATGTTGGTGTTGTTAGGAAGGATAAGTATATAACTATAGTATTAAACTGAGGTGATTAAATGCTCATGGTAGAACAGAGCAGTGGTAATATGTCTGTTATAAAACTCCAGAGTTGTGGTGGCTCGCTGTTTGATTTTATTCAGGGATGAAAATACATCATTAAATCATGATGAATGAACGGAATTCGATCACGTAGAACAGATGTACGTGTTTGATTTAAGTCAATTCAATACATTTTTTCTTGACAAGAAGTTTAACCAAGCGTTAAAGGAAATACAAGAATTGTGTTTTGTTGTCAGACATGTAGTCACCAATGACATACTGAAAAATAGGGAAATTAAACAAGCTGACAAACTGAAACCCTGCAAAGCAGTGAGACTGTTATGAAGATGGATGGATTAATAAAAAATGAAATGATGGCCCTATGAGGGGTTAAGAAATTCAGGAAATTCAAGTACACTGTAATGAGCCGGATCGAGATTTCAGAATAAGTGGCCTGGAAAATATTCAACTCGATTTATTCCTTATAGATAATTGGGGTCGATGCATACAGCACCGCCGACGTTATTGATTTGATTCCCCGCCTTCTCTGCTTCATCATGGTGTTTTACCGTACCATGAAAGCGACGTGATTCTATAATTGCGCTCTTCTCTGCACCGGCTTACACTTGTATTGCAGATGGCGATAAAACTGCCACGAGTTTCCACAGATGCGCGACCAAAATAAAGCAATTTCCTCTCACGTTCATGTTTTTACGTGCAAAACGAGAGAAATTGTTTTAGCTCATTTCCCACTGCATGTGGGAGCCAGGCTCACGGTGAAGAGGAGTCTAATTTGAGGTTGGCACAAAAACAATGCTCACTCAGTCAAAACGGTATTGTTTTTATTTATCCCCATAATTTTTTCTGTCTGCCTTTCGTTTACACGAATGCTTTTTGATCGGCTGGCTTTGGTTAATGTCGCTCCGAAGTTCACGTTCTTCAAAGCGTCTCGAAGGTTTTGTTTAGAGGCCAAAAGAGGAACATATTTCATCCCGTAATGAGACCCGGCGATCCTGTCATCCCTGCAATTACCGCCCAGTCACCTGCTTTAATAATCAATATCAATGAAAGTGCAGCGTCTCCTCTACGCCGCTGCACCTGGTCTCGCCCCAGTTCTACTTAACATTCCACCCGTGCAAATCAAGTGGTAATTAATTCCTAATAAGTGTTAGAAATTACCTCATTGCTTCCCGTGCCAGGTCCAGTCAGAAGCAAAGGTGCTAATGATGCTCTCTCTCTCTCTCTCTCTCTCTCTCTCTCTCTCTCGTCTTCTCCAACTCACTCTTTATGTCACTTCTACCTAGAAAAACAACACACACACACATACACACAACACAGGATCTCTGCCTTAGCCAGTGTGTTTTAATTAAAAGCTGCATGCAGTATAGAGTCCTCGTGGCATCCCTGCTTTCGTTGCTTCCTTTGAGGTTTGAGCCCATGACAATGTGGGCCGTCCCCTTCTGAGTTAAATTAATTACAAAACGTGGCCTACTTTTGTCGGGAAGTACGAGCGAGAGGATGAGAGGGGCCTTTCTGATGAAGCACAGAATTCCACACTTGTATAGTGTAACTGTATACCACTCGTATACCACGTCAGCATTTCCTTTACAACACAGAATGAAGTGTACTGCTCAGGTGAAGTGTGTTACAAGAACAACAACAACGTATGAGCTTGTTGCAGATATAATTATTAAAACAACAGAAATACGGTCCCCTCCGAAAGAATTGGAAAGGGCTCTTTTTCTCTTTCTCTCTTTCTCTTTTGTTTTATGCAAGACATTTTGGTTTGAATATAAATATAACCATGAGACAAGCTTTTCCTCATCAGCTTTTTCAGGACATTCCATATTGTTGTATCGGATATTCCCAGTGCTTGCACGCTCTCATTTCTCAGCTTCCAAATTTTCTGTTATTCTCCCATATCCAGCTCTCTGGTCTTCATGTTGGTTTATCCTTTTTAACAACAAATTAGGTCTCACAGGTTATACCTAATGCTCTAACAAAGAGTAGACATTCCGAGCTATTAATTGTTTAAACAATCAATCAACAAGAAAGACCTGTCAGTCGTGTGTTCCAATATTTATGATCATTTGAAAAATGAGTGGGCTCTTAATAAAAGGTGACAAAGGTTCCGAGTTGTTTAACGCATTAAGACGTAAATATCTGGAAATGAAAGCTGAAATTCTCGTTTTCATCTTTAGATGACGAACCAATAAATGTTAGTCAGTGTGTAACGAAACAAAAAAATGGCCTTGCTGTTCCAATACTTTTGAATAATGATTAAAATACTTAATTTTTTTTTGTTACATTAATGTGTAACTCCATTTTATTATATATATATACAGTGGGGCAAAAAAGTATTTAGTCAGCCACCAATTGTGCAAGTTCTCCCACTTAATAAGATGAGAGAGGCCTGTAATTTTTATCATAGGTACACTTCAACTATGAGAGACAGAATGAGAAAAAAAAATTAAGAAAATCACATTGTCTGATTTTTAAAGAATTTATTTGCAAGTTATGGTGGAAAATAAGTATTTGGTCAATAACAAAAGTTCATCTCAATACTTTGTTATATGCCCTTTGTTGGCAATGACAGAGGTCAAACGTTTTCTGTAAGTCGCCACAAGGTTTTTACACACTGTTGCTGGTAGTTTGGCCCATTCCTCCATGCAGATCTCCTCTAGAGCAGTGATGTTTTGGGGCTGTCGCTGGGCAACACGGATTTTCAACTCCCTCCAAAGATTTTCTATGGGGTTGAGATCTGGAGACTGGCTAGGCCACTCCAGGACCTTGAAATGCTTCTTACAAAGCCACTCCTTCGTTGCCCGGGCGGTGTGTTTGGGAACATTGTCATGCTGAAAGACCCAGCCACGTTTCATCTTCAATGCCCTTGCTGATGGAAGGAGGTTTTTACTCAAAATCTCACGATACATGGCCCCATTCATTCTTTCCTTTACACGGATCAGTCGTCCTGGTCCCTTTACAGAGAAACAGCCCCAAAGCATGATGTTTCCACCCCCATGCTGCACAGTAGGTATGGTGTTCTTTGGATGCAACTCAGCATTCTTTCTCCTCCAAACACGACAAGTTGAGTTTTTACCAAAAAGTTCTATTTTGGTTTCATCTGACCATATGACATTCTCCCAATCCTCTTCTGGATCATCCAAATGCTCTCTAGCAAACTTCAGATGGACCCGGACATGTACTGGCTTAAGCAGGGGGACACGTCTGGCACTGCAGAATTTGAGTCCCTGGCGGCGTAGTGTGTTACTGATGGTAGCCTTTGTTACTTTGGTCCCAGCTCTCTGCAGGTCATTCACTAGGTCCCCCCGTGTGGTTCTGGGATTTTTGCTCACCGTTCTTGTGATCATTTTGACCATATGGGGTAAGATCTTGCGTGGAGCCCCAGATCGAGGGAGATTATCAGTGGTCTTGTACGTCTTCCATTTTCTAATAATTGCTCCCACAGTTGATTTCTTCACACCAAGCTGCTTACCTATTGCAGATTCAGTCTTCCCAGCCTGGTGCAGGTCTACAATTTTGTTTCTGGTGTCCTTTGACAGCTCTTTGGTCTTGGCCATAGTGGAGTTTGGAGTCTGACTGTTTGAGGTTGTGGACAGGTGTCTTTTATACTGATAACGGGGTTCAAACAGGTGCCATTAATACAGGTAACGAGTGGAGGACAGAGGAGCCTCTTAAAGAAGAAGTTACAGGTCTGTGAGAGCCAGAAATCTTGCTTTTTTGTAGGTGACCAAATACTTATTTTCCACCATAATATGCAAATAAATTCTTTAAAAATCAGACAATGTGATTTTCTGGATTTTTTTTTCTCATTCTGTCTCTCATAGTTGAAGTGTACCTATGATGAAAATTACAGGCCTCTCTCATCTTTTTAAGTGGGAGAACTTGCACAATTGGTGGCTGACTAAATACTTTTTTGCCCCACTGTATATATTTTGCCGGTTCGAGGAAATCCTGACTTTGGGTCAGCTAACACCTGACCGCTTCGAGACAAATCTGCTTTCGTTATTGTCCGTTTCATGCTCGGCTTTAGAACCGTCGTCTCTCTTCCCCTCTGTCTCCGTCTCCGTCCATCTTCTCATCCTGTCACTTCCTTTGTGTCTGAATAATGAGGAGAGTCTTGGCACTTTTGAAATTGGAGATATGACAAACAAAAGTGGCCTGTCTCCTTTATCTCACTGTGTAAACCAATAGAAAGAAGTGATAGGATTATGCTTTTAGATTTGAAAGCAAAACCCTTTTAATAATATTTCATCTAACACCTTCTGGAAGTTTCTGCCCATCTATCAGTCTCCTTGGCTTCCTGTTAGAATGAAGATGGTCAACAGAACTCATTTCTTTGGAAAGTCATTTTTTTCTCTTTCTCTCTGACGAAGTGTCCTAATTGGTGGAGCAATTGGATTTGATCCAAATGTACTTTTTTTTGTACGTATAGAAAGATGTGTAACGAATGTGTTTGGATTTTTTTGGAGGGCTCGGCTTTTAAACCATGGTGTGATTATATATTTTTATCATGTTCAGTGTTCCATCTGTTCATTTTCTGTAGCACTTATACTACACAGGGTCGTGGGGAACCTGGAGTCTGTCCCTGAGGACTCGAGGAACAAGAACACCCTGGAAGCATGTCTTTGGCCTGGAGAGGAAACCGGAGATTCCAGAGGAAACCCTGAAACACAGGGAGGACACGGAAACTCCACCCATGTCAGACAGGACAGTCTGGAATCGTACCCCCAGCCCCAGAGCTGTGAGGCAAAATATTTGGAGATATTTAGTTAAATATCCAGATCTTAAGTCAAGGCTTGGGAATAATTCAGGAATAATCACCAGAAAGGAGTGGGATAATTCAGGATATTAGTAAAGCATTAAGTGTTAAATATTAGCAAAGTGAAATTGATCACACGGGGATTGTTTTGGTGATTAGCTAGATTAGCTAGGGCTTAGAGGATAATCAGGGAATAATCATGGAATTATCAGGGAATAATCATAAAGACAATAATGGAATAATCAGAGAATAATCAGGGAATAATAATGGAAGAATCAGGGAATAAAGAAGAAACAATCATATAATAATCAGGGAATAATTATGAAATAATCAGGGAATAATCATAAAGACAATAATGGAATAATCAGAGAATAATCAGGGAATAATAATGGAAGAATCAGGGAATAAAGAAGAAACAATCATATAATAATCAGGGAATAATTATGAAATAATCAGGGAATACTAATGGAATAATCAGGGAACAATCATGGAATAATTGGGCAACAATCATAGAATAATCAGGGAATAATTATGGAATAATCAGGGAATAATAATGGAAGAATCAGGGAATAAAGAAGAAACAATCATATAATAATCAGGGAATAATTATGAAATAATCAGGGAATACTAATGGAATAATCAGGGAACAATCATGGAATAATCAGGAAACAATCATGGAATAATCAGAGTATAATTAAGGAATAATCAAGGAATAATGAGGAAAGGATCATGGAATAATCAGGGAATAATCAAGTATTATTCATGGAATAATGGAGGTATAATCAGTGATTAATCAGCATCATTGTAGCTAGGTGTGCTGTTACGTGCAGTATTAACACGGCATCCTGTACATCATTACACTGATCACACTGACATACTCTGCTGTTTAAAGACAGTCCAAATGCTAATAAATGGAATTCTCTCATTTTGCCGTCGTCCCAAACAAGGGCTCCGGTTGCTGTTGGGGCTGCATGTATGATGTGATCGATAGTGTAGCCAAGCTAAATTCAGGACGCAACATCAGGCTACCATCTGTGCTAGCGTCTAATTGACATATATTTTTGCACAAGCAGCAGGGTGAGACAGTGTGCTGACAAAGAGACCATCTTGCTGCATCGTCCTCCTGTTGTGTGTGTGTGTGTGTGTGTGTGTGTGTGTGTGTGTGTGTGTGTGTGTGTGTGTGTGTGTGATAATACCAGAGCGTACACACACAGGACTCTGGGGAGCCACACAATGCAACTCCACTCGTTCTAAATGAGATTCATTGGCCTAATCTAATGCGAAAACAGTTTTTGTTTTTTTGTTTTTGGACCAAATTACTCTGATCCGAGTCTCAAGACAATCTAAGGAACCTTCTGGACTATCAGCGAGCCGAGCGAACTGCACTCTGCAAATCAATTAGTGGCTTTCCAGGTTCAGCGATGTGATTGAACCTGGGTGTAATAGAGAATCCAGGCTAATTAAATTGGCAGGGAAGATATTAGGTAGAATTTAGAGATCTACACGATTGGGGTACTTCAGTGGGTTTTATGAGCTTCTCTAAGACCGAGTCACTAAGAGTTAAATGAATTCACATCAAAGTGATGAGAAATTCTCAGAGCTGATCAACAAGCTTCATATTATCTAAATATAATAATAATAAAAGGAGTCTCCAGTGTCAATTCTCTGTAACCATCAGCTTTCCATCATAGGAAAGGCTTCAGGATGGAGGATGTTGTGCTTTCTGGTTTCTCTTTAACATGACAAGCTACTTCCTGTTGTTTTTTTTTAATGTTAAACGCTTTCACGTTGTGTTATATAATTAAAATTACACTGAATTACATCCTCCTATTGTTGATTAGCTTCTTATACCTTCACATTATTTTTTTTTTTTAAAGGTTCCTTGTGGTTCTATCTTCTTCTTCTCTCGGCTTTTCCCTTCAGGGGTCGCCACAGCGAATCATCTCTCTCCACCTATCCCTATCTTCTGCATCCTCAACACTTGCACCCACTAGCTTCATATCCTCATTAATTCCATCCATATACCTCCTCTTTGGCCTTCCTCTTTACCTCCTGCCTGGCAGCTCCATGTCCAACATTCTCCTACCAATATACTCACTCTCCCTCCTCTGAACATGTCCAAACCATCTTAATCTGGCCTCCCTAACTTTGTCCCCCAAACGTCCAACATGAGCTGTCCCTCTGATGTACTCGTTCCTAATCCTGTCCAATCTTGTCACTCCCAAAGAGAACCTCAACATCTTCAGCTCTGCTACCTCTAGCTCTGACTCCTGTCTCTTCCTCAGTGACACTGTCTCTAAACCATACAGCATGGCCGCTCTCACCACTGTCCTGTACACCTTCCCCTTGATTCTCGCTGATATTTTCTGATCACACAGAACTCCCGACACCTTTCTCCACCCA
>JAUCMX010000030.1:5471280-5501280 GCA_033459395.1 Hemibagrus guttatus | reverse complement strand
AACAGCTGCCGTCTCTCTCAGCGGGGAGCGGTGCAGGTAAACACTGAATATTATTCACTTCCTCTGCACTTCCACATCCTGCCTCCATCGCTCACTCTCCTCTCCAACTCACCCAACAGCCTTATTAAAAATGGAGGAGGAAGAAGAAGAAGCAGCAAGCCAGAGCGAGAATCTCACAGCACATCACTTCACCTTTGACCCTGGGATAAAGACTGAGATTTACAGCTCAAGTGGCTGAAGGTGATGGACTAGCGGCCTGGAGGAAGTGAGACTGTAAGGAATATTAAGGTTTAGATACGCTTCTATAGCTTTGAGCAAAGGTTAACAGGTAGCAATGGCAGTTTTCTAACAGTGCTGAAGATTAGCTAAACGTTTTTTAATGTTGAGGATTAGCAAGTTAGCTAAATATTTTGAAAGTGTTGAGGATTAGTTACACCTTTTTTAAGAGTGTTGTAAGTTAGCTAAACATTTTTAAGGTGCTATGGATTAGATAACCCTTTTTAACAGTGTTGAGGATTAACTAAACGTTCTTTAACTGTTTTGAAAGTTAACTAAACTTTTGTGTTGAGGATTAGCTAAAAGTTGTTTTGAAAGTGAGCTAAAAAATTTTAACTGTTTTGGAAGTGAGCTAAAAGTTTTTCAGCTGTTTTGAAAGTTAGCTAAACGTTTTATTAACTGTTTTAGAAGTTAGCTAAACTTTTTATTAACTGTTTTGAAAGTTAGCTAAACTTTTGAAAGTGTTGTGAATTAGCTTAACTTTTTTTTAACTGTTTTGGAAGTTAGCTAAAAGTTTGTAACTGTTTTGAAAGTTAGCTAAACGTTTTATTAACTGTTTTGAATGTTGGCTAAACTTTTGAAAGTGTTGTGAATTAGCTTAACTTTTTTTTAACTGTTTTGGATCTTAGCTAAAGGTTTTTTAACTGTTTTGAAAGTCAGGGTTGAGGATTAGCTAAAACATGTAAAACAGTATTTAGGTTTACTTAAACGTCTAGCAACACCCCTGAGGAAACCTAGCTAATTGTAGTTAAACATTTACAAATAAAATTAGATACATGTTTCTACACAGCATCGAGGACTAGCCAAACTTCTGTATTCATTATTGCGGATTAGCTAGATATCTGACGTTTAGCTTAACGTCTAGAATCAGTGTTGATTAGCTAAGCATATTTAAACAGCATTGAGGATTAGCTGAACTTATTTAAACAGTGGTGAATTTTAGGTGTACTTCTAGAATCGGTGTTGATTAGCTAAACCTCTGGAAACAGTGTTGAGGATTAAATAAACATTTGGAAAGATTTATTCAGGATTAGCTGAATGTCTAGTAACAGTGTTAAGGATAAGGGGGACATTGAGGATTATTTAAAGATTTCCGCATGACTGTACTTTATGGCATATTTGTTAGTTAGTTAGTTAGCTAGCTAGCTAGTTTTGTATTTTTTGCCCACTTTTCATAAATTTGTATTAATATTGAACAAAAATTGCTTATTGTTTTGCTCCGTCCATTTTTTTTTTATCAAAAAAAAAAACAGTTGTTTTGTTGCCGAGTGATGTATTCCGGACGACGCGAGAGCACGAGAGCTGCAAAAGCCAAACCAGACGAGTTTCAGGCTACGTTTTGGATCATTGAACCCGAACCTCATGAGTTACTGTCTTCATGATTCTCATTAAGTTGCTTCAAAAAGTGGGTACTTCCTTTTCACAAAGCAATTTCGGTGAGATTAGCTTCTCTTTAATGTACAGCTTAACTAATTCAGTTAGATGATCGCTTAATGAGCTACATTATCGGGAATAGCTCCCAGAGAACAGGTAAACAGCCGATAAGACCCGGAGATTATTTACTAGAATTATGTTTGCATTTAAATTCTTCACAGCGCTGGAAAAAAAAAAAAAAAACATTTTAGAAGGAAGGAATGCAAATATTTGTAGTTTACATCAATTACCGTGAATGTGAATATTTTGATAAGCAAGCTTGATGATGTCATCAAAAGAGCGGCGGATAAACATGGCCACAGGCAGTACTTTATCATTTATGAAAAATTTGTTTCCCCTCAGCTTTTATTACAACTAGCATACAACAAACAAACAGTGATATTTGGGTATTTTTGTAAACACCTGCCATTGGGATTCCTGATCTAAATTTTCTTCTGTTCCACATATAAAACGTCCCGTACACACACATCGTTATTAACAAGTTAATGAGCTAGAGCTTGTTAACTGAAGTAAATGCAACATCTGTTTGCAATTTAGTTGCAATTTGGCCCGTCCCTAGAAATTTGACGGAGTATGTTCTCCTTCTGATTGATAATCTGCATTTTCATCGTGTCCTCATTATCATGCGTATCGACACAACGTTACTTGAAAAAGACGACTACTATAACTGTGATGTTTTTGCAGATGTTATCATTTCCGACGAGCTGGTGGTGGTGGTGGTGGTGATGGTAAGGAGTCTGGAAATTATTGGTCATTGCAGTTTTTGCTGATCAATGATTGGTCATTAGGAATTATGGTGATCAGTGATTGTAGTTGAGAGCAATGGTGATCAGTGATTGTAGTTGAGAGCAATGGTGATCAGTGATTGGCCGTTGGGAACAGTTGTGATCAGTAATTGATTATTGGGAGCAATGGTGATAAGTTATTTCTTGCTGGGAATATTGGTGATCAATGATTGGTCATTAGGAATTATGGTGATCAGTGATTGTAGTTGAGAGCAATGGTGATCAGTGATTGGCCGTTGGGAACAGTTGTGATCAGTAATTGATCATTGGGAGCAATGGTGATAAGTTATTTCTTGCTGGGAATATTGGTGATCAATGATTGGTCATTGGGAATTATGGTGATCAGTGATTGTAGTTGAGAACAATGGTGATCAGTTATTGGTCATTGAGAACGTTGGTGATTAGTGATTGCTCATTGGGAATTGTGGTGATCAATGATTGGTTGTTGAGAGCAATAATGCTCAGTGATTGGTGCCTGGGAACAGTCGTGATCCGTGATTGGTCCGTGGGTGCGACAGTGATCTGGCAACAAAGTCACTGGATTTGCCACATTTTTGCGTGCCTGTGAAAGAAAGTATTCATACGGTAACTGATATTCAGTCATGAAATTGAGTCATTTCTTCCCCCATGATGCCCAGCGTGCCCTCTGCAGGTCTGGAGGACAAGTCAGGGTTTTACTCCAGACGCTGACAGTTAGCCCCGAGTACCTGCCACTAACGGGGTGGCCGTAATCCCACCAAATCCCGCTGTAGCCTCAACACCTGACCCAGTGGCACTGAGAGGAAATGAGTTCCCTGCTACGTGAAGATTTCGGCACGACAGAAAGCTTCTCTTAAGACTTTTTTTTTTTTTAAACTCGTCTACACCTTTTTATCACTCTCTCCCTCTCTTCCAAAGGGCACAGGAGGATGGAGATAGCCAAAGGAATTATCACAAATAACAAGAATGTCCTTGCTCCGTGTCTGCCTGGAGAGTGGAGGAGGCAGCGTTCGGCTCTGCAGATACAGACATTAGCCGACAGCCTCGCTCTTATCCTGCTTGCCCAGACTCGACCTGCTTTTTTCCCAGTTTTTTTTTCAAAGCGGTCTTCCTATTGTGAGACCCTTTCTTCATTAAGTGCTTCTACTTTCATTACCACTGGCACTCTTTCCTCATCACCGTTCCTGGTCGGAGTGCCAATGACCGCTAAATGAGAGGACTGTGACATGTGCTGGCTTTTTGACGGGCACGGTAATGAGAGTGGTAGAATGTCACCGGAAAGCTTGCCTCATGTCGGCTGCTCTAGTATTCTACAGTGCTGGCTGGTGGGAATGTCGGTAACACAAGTAATGCTGGATTATTTTTTTTTTTTACAATCTGTGCTTGGTTCCACAGACAAAAAAAACCCCACATCTATAAAAACCTTGTTAGTTCATTTATAAGAGCCGTGTCATACATCTGTGACATACCTGTTTGTCATTCCAAACACTTAGTAATTCCAGATCTTAGAAATAGCCCTGCATTTTCAAACTCTCTGTATCAGCTTTCTTATCTCGGTCGAACGGCCAGTCGTTTTTCTCAAAGTTGACAAATAAAAGAACACAGTCGACCTCTGGGCTGCGGATAAAGCGAGTGTTTACAGCACAAATCCCCGAGGATGGTTTTAAAGAACTAATCTACTGCTCTGGTCACCGTCCGCTTGGCATAAATCACCTTTAAAAATGATTTATTCTCTTTGAGATATGGGGCTGCATAATAAATGCGGCAGAACAAACAAAGAAAACGTTGTATGTGTGTGTGTCAAAAAGAGCAAAACTCCAGAGCCAGAGCGTTTAGAATCGGGCCTGATTCCTCTCCGAGACTGATAATGGTGATACTCTGGCCCCCATGACTCATTACCACACGTTCCACAGTTCTGGTCTCCCGAGTGTTCGGTATCACATCATTACCAGAACACTCTCATAAGGCCCTTAGGAACTCCCTCGACTACAAAAAAAAAAAGTAAATAAGTCATAAAGCTTTGACTTCATCTCTGTCGAAATTCCCTCTTCGTCTTCTATTTAAACTCCCACGCCTGCCATCATGACCGTCCCCAAGCACACGATGGAGGTTTGGGGTTTCTTTTCCAGAAGTAATGTTTTTATTACTGTATAAACAGCACTCGCTCTAAACTGATTCCAATTACGACCTGAAATAAAAACGCTTTTTTTTTAAATACAATCTAAAACGACTGCTACCCCGACGCGTATCAACCACCAGACGTACCGAGACCTTTAACGAACATCAATTTTGCTCAATAGGCAATGCGGCTCTCATTTTCAAGCGAGTAATATTCCCAAATTAACTTCTTTCTTTTTTTTTCTTTGGGAAAAGCTCTTTAAGTCGAGCGTTAGAGGTTCACACCAAAAAAAATGAGGTAGATTTAATGAGAAAAGAGAGAGGAATTTTAATCATGGTGAACTTTTTCTTCTATTTAATAAAGAGCTAGTTCAGGATGTTGCTCAATCCTTGATAACTTCATATGAAAAAAGAAAAAGCAAATTCTTGATTCTGATTGGTCAAGAAGGTGATGTGTAGTTTTCTGTAACAGCAGCTCCAACTGTAGATTTATATGTGAATGCTTCGAGTAAGGACGTTATTGTCAGACAGTGGAACCTTCGGCATACGAATTTAATTCATTTTGGAGACGTAAATTTGTATTGCGAAACAAATTTTCCCGTAAGAAATAATATAAATGCAGATAATCCGTTCCAGCCGCCCAAAAATATGAGCAATATGACCAATAGGAAGCGTATGTAAACTGTATGGCTGCTTACAAAGAACTGACCCGAGCCAAGCATTCCATGTCAAGGCTCCTCACAGGAAGTCGTGCCACCAAGCTTGGGCTAAAAATAGAACAGACCGCCCACGCCACCGATCTGTCAACAAAAAAACGCCCGAAAAATCACCTAGCTTTAGAACGCAAGCCGAAGACAACGTTGGTATCGTGGGTTGACTCTTTAGAAACAGTTTTCACTGACTGAAAAAAAAAAAATCATAAACTCGCTTCAGTTTGTTTCGCTTGGCTTTCCACTGATGAAATAAGTTTTGAACGGCTCCCGGACGTACGCGCAACTTAGCCGGCGTTCGGTTTGTTTCGTTCGTATGCCAAAAATGCTTCTCAGGAACTAACTCGACGGTGGTGTCTTTAGCTTCACATCACATCACATCACATCACCACATCGGCGATTATTATTCTGATCATTTATTCCTTATTAAATAGTAGAATGTTGGGAAATTGTGTTTTTGAGCTCAAACCAGGGACGAAAATGAACAGGAAGTTGACCGAATAATGACAAAATGCCCCAGATATTTAAAATGGAAAATCCTGTGTAGTTAATCTCGGTCAATTATGTTTGATACACTGAATAGGTTCATTCACGTGATGTTTCTGACACATGAGGTCTGCGTGCCGTGACTAGCACGGTGACGCACGTGTTGTTAAGATGGAGAGATTTTTGATTAAGGATCCACGCGCATTGCATCAAACACTACAACAAGACAAAATCCAGAGGCATCTAAATCCGGTGTGAAAATATCTACTAGCCAGTCGTGGAAAATCGGCCAGATTGATATGGAAATTTATGCTAATTCATGCGATCTGACTAGCTTCTAGGAATGATTTCTTTAGCTGATACTTTTATAATGTAAATGAATACATTAAAAAAATATATAAATAAATCAATAATAGATCAACTCCAGCGAGTAAATATTGTCTCTTAATACCAAAAAGGACATTTCTGACCCTGGATCAAACTCATATCTAAAACCAATAAAAGTAAGAACATGATTCTATTGCAGAAGATCAAGACTCTGATCGATTAATCCTACATTAATCATTTTTTGTAATTATTTACACAGTCAGTCTGCACACCACCACACCACAGCGACTAGATAACACTGTCTATTCTCCAGCACACTCTGCTGCTTCTCACACTCAATGTCTTTATACAAGTCTCCACGTCGTCCTGATACCCTAGCCATCTCAGAAATGACCTCCGACCCCAAATCAGTCGTCGTCTGAATTCCTGACCCGTGTAACCGTACCGTGAAAAACCCAAAAACCTGTAAGGAAGCTTTTTTTTTTTGTCTTCAAGCCTTGTTTTGAAGGACTCTATGATTTCCATCAAGATATTTTCAGAAGTGGATGGAAGAGATTTCTCGAGCGCTCGAGGTCAGCGGGGATGTTTCGGAGGCAATTTTGCTTTCCGGCAAAACGGTGTTTCAACAACTTGCAATTTACAGTGTGCTAACTTTTCCCAGCTCTCGCTAGTCTTTAGGAGATTGTTCTTGCAGTAAGGTTACGACAGTTACATCGAGCAGAAACCCTGCTGTCCTTTTCCCAAACATGGAAATCTGCCAGGCGTGGACAGTCGGCACTGTGTGTATGTGTGTGTGTGTGTGTGTGTGTGTGTGTGTTCTCAGAGCCTCGCACTTATCTGTCGAGGTGATCGATGACCCTGATGATCCTGGCAGTTATGTGGATTACTGTATCGTTGTTATTGTGCAGTATTACTGTTATTACCGCCTTCGACTCGTGAGATTGTGTCACTGATTTGCCTTCAGAGCACCGGGACTCGCTCTGACCTTTCCGTTTAATTGCGGCTCGTCAATTCTTCCATCTCGTTTCTGGTCACTTTCACGGACGCTCGCACGAAACGCAGCTCATATCCTATCCTTCTACCGGTTTATTAGCTTTTTATTTATTTGCTTTGCATTCCACTCTGAAGTCTCGCCGGATAAAAGCATCGGGTAAATGAATAAATGTAAATGTAAACGTTACAGGATTACGAGATTCAGCCCCGAGATAATGCCTGGGTACAGATAGAATTACCGTAGATCAGAAATGTATCCAGCAGCTAAGCCTTGAAAAGCGATCGCGGAAGTGCCTCGGTTCGTCATCAGCAGAACTTACGAGCTGGTTTTATAATCACTTCCAAATGCAACCCCAGTGGAGGAAGACCTGTGCACCAATTGGTGCTTATTTTTCTGCATTTAAACATCTTCACATGTTGGCCAGCAGAGAAAGCGCTGGCACGTGTCCTGTATGCTGTCGTTCGACACGTTTTTAACGAGTACACATGTCGGATAAAAGCCCCGGCATGAAAATGACGTGATGTCCCCTTTCCAAACAGAAAAGGTCACCGGGATCCTTTCTGAGCTCTGACAAACGATCACAGAAGTGAGACAATGGAGGTGTTATTGCTGCCATTATTCTGTATGGCCTACAAGAAGGTATGCTTCTACGTATCTTCCACACACACATACACACGTAACCCCCTGATGAGATCCCGCTCTCGCCCACCACCACTTATCAAGCGTGATGTCTTCCCAGCCCGGGCGGAATGATCCAGAAAGGTCAGTCTCAGCTGGTCGCCGTGCTCAGCAGTCAGTCTGCACGCCACCGCAGCCGGCCTCCAGCTGAGAGCAGCAACAGCAGCTCTGTCACCCTGCTCGACAGGACAAGACACTAACACTTTCTTCTGAAGGGCAAAGTCAAAAATGTCACGCGCTTATGGCTTGCTGCTTAGATTTCTTGCTGCTTAGAATAAATAAATGAACGTGAGCACTAAAGGAGAAATTCTGTGTATATTATTGAAACTTACAGGCATAATCAATCAATCACCTATCATCCAAGTAAATAATTACATATGCAAATCTCTGTGGTGGGTCTCATCAGCAAGAGTCGTAGCATGGAGAGAATGTTCTCCAGAACACAGAACAGCGGAGAACCTCAGCACCTCCCTCAACAAGCCGAATGAAGGACAATCCATCTCTGTCGTTTGTGAAGCCTGAGAAAAAGACACATTTTACAGATTAACCATGGAGAGCGTTTGGAAATTTGAGGGAAAGACAGCTGAGAAGATCATCAGGGTCTTCATCAGAGACGTTTGCACCACATGCTATATCCGCAAAGCTACCAGCGTTGTAGATGACCTCAAGCTCTCCTCATGCAAACTCTTCACCCTCCTGCCATCTGGCAAAAGGTACTGGAGCGTTCGGGTCCTCACGGACAGACTGTTTAACAGCTTCTTCCCCCGAGCCATCAGACTGCTCGATACCCAGAGACTGGACTGACACCAACACACACACACACACACACACAACTGAACACAATTCCATTCCCACTGCAATTTTTTTCTTCCTACCATTTCCTTCCTACCAGTCCAGCTTTAATCACTGTTGGGTCTCGTTCTGTTTGCACTTTCTCTAGTCCAGCGTAGGTCTGTTTAGTCTCAGGTAGTCGTGTGTGTGGATTTCAGGAGCATTGTGTTCTTGTAGGAAGTGTGTAACTACTTTTAGCTCCATTATTATTACTACTATTACTCTGGATTCTCACCACCGTCACCTCTGACTTGGTTGTTAGAAATAAATAAAAAAAAACATATTCCGAATTTTCCGCTTCCTCACTTATTACTAAATACTGCTTCTATTATCTAATGTTTTCTGTTTATGTGCATGACAATACACCTGAACTTTTAATCTACTGCTATTACTCTTATAAGTGTTGTTATTATCATAATTATTATTATTATTATTATTATTATTATTATTATTATTGCTATTTCTACTGTTGAGACTAATAATATTGTATTATTATTATTATTATTGATTTTTAATTTTTATTCATTGTCTACCACTTATCTGATCTATCCTTGGGTCACGGGGAGCCTGTGCCTAGGAGAATTTAGAAATGCCAATCAACCTACAATGCATGTCTTTGGACCGGGGGAGGAAACCGGAGTACCCGGAGGAAACCCCCGAGGCACGGGGAGAACATGCAAACTCCACACACACATGGCAGAGGCGGGAATCGAACCCCCAACCCTGGAGGTGTGAGGCAAACGTGCTAACCACCAAGCCACCGTGCCCCCTATTATTATTATTATTATTATTATTATTATTATTATTATTATTATTATTATTATTATTATTATTATTATTATTATTATTATTATTATTAATATTATTATTATTATTGTTATTGTTGTTGTTGTTGTTGTTGTGTATAACACACCCCAGTGAAGTCCTAGTCTCTAAGTCATTTGGCCACATGCACAGAAAGCAGTGAACATGTAAACTCACCTTGTGTGGTCATTATTTACACTCTCCTCTGATAGCAGGCCATTTTTCATTCTCCTACAGCGTGTCTGAATTTCAGCCAGATTCTGCATGCAGTTGAAAAGCAGCAGCGCTCTTCAGGAAAAGTCCTGCTCTCTCCCTGCAAATACAAAGCTCTACACAATATTCCAGTTTATAATCTGTAAATGGGGCGAGGTTTTTCACTGAGAACACATATCTATCTCTCTATCTCTCTATCTATCTATCTATCTATCTATCTATCTATCTCTCTATCTATCTATCTATCTATCTATCTATCTATCTATCTATCTCTCTCTCTATCTATCTGTCTATCTATCTATCTATCCATGTCCATCCTCCTCTCTGTGTTTGTCTTTCTCTCTCTCTCTCTCTCTCTCTCTCTCTCTCTCTCTCTCTCTCTCTCTCTCTCTCTCTCTCTCTCTCTCTATTGTCTCTACCGTCCACTCATCTCTCTCTCTCTCTCTCTCTCTCTCTCTCTCTCGTCCCTCTCTCTATCTCTGTCTCTCTCTCTATCTCTCTCATGTGTCCATCTATCTATCTATCTATCTATCTATCTATCTATCTATCTATCTATCTATCTATCTATCTATCTATCCGTGTCCATCCTCCTCTCTGTGTTTGTCTTTCTTTCTTGCTTTCTCTCTCTCTCTCTCTCTCTCTCTCTCTCCTCCCTCTCTCTATCTCTGTCTCTCTCTCTCTATCTCTCTCATGTGTCCATCTATCTATCTATCTATCTATCTATCTATCTATCTATCTATCTATCTATCTATCTATCTATCCGTGTCCATCCTCCTCTCTGTGTTTGTCTTTCTTTCTTGCTTTCTCTCTCTCTCTCTCTCTCTCTCTCTCTCTCTCTCTCTCTCTCTCTCTCTCTCTCTCTCCTCCCTCTCTCTATATCTGTCTCTCTCTCTCTATCTCTCTCATGTGTCCATCTATCTATCTATCTATCTATCTATCTATCTATCTATCTATCTATCTATCTATTTATTTATCTGTCTGTCTGTCTGTCTATCCGTGTCCATCCTCCTCTCTGTGTTTGTCTTTCTTTCTTACTTTCTCTCTCTCTCTCTCTTTCTCTCTCTCGCTCTCTCGTCCCTCTCTCTATCTCTGTCTCTCTCTCTATCTATCTATCTATCTATCTATCTATCTATCTATCTATCTATTTATTTAGCAATTTATCGATCTACAGTGTCTGTCCTGTCGCCCATCTGTGCATCTGTCAATCTTTCTTTCACTCTCTCTCTCTCTCTTTATCTACCTATCTTTCTGTTTTTGCCAACCCATGTGTCCCCCTTTCTCTCTATATATCTATCTATTTAGCAATCTATCTATCTATCTATCTATCTATCTATCTATCTATCTATCTATCTATCTATCTATCTATCTATCTATCTATCTATCTATCTCTCTCTCTCTCTCTCTCTCTTTATGTGTCTATCCTTCAAAAAATTGCATGTGTTTGTGTATCTGTCTCTGTGTATCTATCATTTCTTGTGTTTCCACCGCTCTCTCTCTCTCTCTCTCTCTCTCTCTCTCTCTCTCTCTCTCTCTCTCCCTGTGCGTCCCCCTCTCTTTCTGTCTATGTACCTCTCTTTCTCTGTCTTTCTGTATATATCTATCTATCTATCTGGCTTGTCTAAAGTATAAAACATATACAACCAACATATGACACACACACACACACACACACACACACACACACACACTAGGCCTTGCTGTTCTCAGCAGCAGTATTTATGGGAGTTGTGTGCAACAGACTTAAACTAATTGGTTAGCTGGGCGTTATTTTTTACGCTGATTTATTTTGTCTGTCGCATAAATTTAGAGCAAATGAATGGGCCGTTTAAGTAAACTTTAAAATGATTTACCAAGACGCCGCTTCCCCTGATGCCCACTCTGTTTCTGCTCGTCTTGGTGTCTCACAGGGAATTGCTCTACTTAGGCTTTTGAAAACAAACGCTTTGGATGTGATTTTTTTTTTTTCCCCCTCATCCACACTCCAATCAAACCGCATTAGTCTTATTTATGACACGGATCCCGGCACCTAAACATCGGCTCGCGAGTGAGTGCGAGTGTTATACCGCATCAATCTCCCAACAAACTCAAAGCACTGTTTCTACACCAAGCCAGTGCTGATGCCTGCAAAAACAAAAAGGATATTAATGGAGTTATACTAATTGCAAGAGTAATGCATGCATGCCTGAGATTTCGTGCTGCTCGTTTCAGGCCAAACACTTAATCACGAGGAAGAGAAGTCCAACAGGAACGCTGAGTCCCTGGAGGAAGTGCAGGAGAGAGGGTGGAGGTGGAGGGGTTGGGATTTGGGAAAATGGCGGAAGAGCAACAGCACCTCTCTGAGTCAGGAGAAGGCACTGCTTGGTTGTTGAGATGCAGATTTCAACAGCAGAACATGTCAGAGGAGTGACAGCAAAAAGACGGATGTCAAGAAATAGAGGAATATCAACAAAATAGCGTCAAGACTAATTGGTGTGTGCGCTTTTAAAGGAAGCGAGTCTGTACAGAACCTCATATAGTTCTAGCATTTTTTTTCACGTGTGAAACCTCAAACTGGGTCTTTATATAGAATCATTTTGAGGGCTTTTTTGGAAACAAAAAACCCACAAGGATTTAATTGAATCCAAGTTAGATGGAGTCTTTTTTTTGGTATTGTTTTTATTTATTTATTTATTTATTACTGTGGCTGTTATTTTTATATTTAGTTGTATTATTATATGTTTTTGCCATTTATTTATTTATTTATTTATTTATTATTGTGGCTGTTGTTTATTTTTAATTGCATTATTAGTTGTTTTTGTTATTTGTTTGTTTTATTTATTTATTATTGTTGCTGTTGTTTATTTGTATTTGTATTATTAATTGTTTTTGTTATTTATTTGTTTGTTTATTTATTTATTATTGTTGCTGTTGTTGATTATTTGTATTATTATTATTTGTTTGTTTATTTATTTATTATTGTGGCTGTTGTCGCTTATTTTTATTTGTATTATTATTTGTTTTTGTTATTTATTTGTTTGTTTGTTTGTTTATTATTGTTGCTGTTGTTTATTTGTATTTGTATTATTAATTGTTTTTGTTATTTATTTGTTTGTTTATTTATTTATTATTGTTGCTGTTGTTGATTATTTGTATTATTATTTGTTTGTTTATTTATTTATTATTGTAGGTGTTGTTGCTTATTTTTATTTGTATTATTATTTGTTTTTGTTATTTATTTGTTTGTTTATTTATTTATTATTGTTGCTGTTGTTGATTATTTGTATTATTATTTGTTTGTTTATTTATTTATTATTGTAGGTGTTGTTGCTTATTTTTATTTGTATTATTATTTGTTTTTGTTATTTATTTGTTTGTTTATTTATTTATTATTGTTGCTGTTGTTGATTATTTGTATTATTATTTGTTTGTTTATTTATTTATTATTGTGGCTGTTGTTGCTTATTTTTATTTGTATTATTATTTGTTTTTGTTATTTATTCGTTTGTTTATTTATTTATTATTGTTGCTGTTGTTGATCATTTGTATTATTATTTGTTTGTTTATTTATTTATTATTGTAGGTGTTGTTGCTTATTTTTATTTATATTATTATTTGTTTTTGTTATTTATTTGTTTGTTTATTTATTATTGTTGCTGTTGTTGATTATTTGTATTATTATTTGTTTGTTTATTTATTTATTATTGTAGGTGTTGTTGCTTATTTTTATTTGTATTATTATTTGTTTTTGTTATTTATTTATTTATTTATTTATTTATTTATTTCTTTATTGTTGTTGCTGCGGTTGTAGTTTATTTTTAATTATGTATTATTTATTTATTTGTTTTTTATGTTATCACTATTATTATTTCTATTGTATACAAATGTAGACCAGAAAATCCAGCAAATTCAAACACAGTATAATTTTGATGACAGCGAAAATTCCTCCCTCATTGAAGCGTTTCATCAATTCAAACTGAATCAACGATTTGATCTGTTTATAAAAAATTTTAAAAACCTGTAATTCATAAACATGTCATTTCCAAACGTCTCGCTGCGTTTTCTACATACAGATCCAACTAGTAATGGCACCCTTTGGCATTCTTTGAATTTTAATAGAAAATCTTCACCGCTCTCCAAGGATTCCACATGGAAGCATATTTTCGAGGGAAAACATTTCTACTGGACAAGGAACCTCTATATTCTTAAAAATAAAGCTTCTTAAATGCTTCTTGGTCAGAGCGCTTGGTTCTGTGCAGAACCTGCAACATCTATGGAACGTTTCTGTTGTACTGAAGGTAGTGGAAGACGTTTTTTTAGACTGTGACAGCTTTCTTTATAGCACTAAAGGGGAAAAAAGGTGCTTTTAAGAACCAGTTCCTGAAAGGTTCTTTGGGGAACCAATAAAAGTTTGTCTATGGCATCAGAGCAAAGGTTTTTCTCGGCACCTTTATTTTAAGGAGTGTTTTGTCAGGGTTATGATATATTTGAAGTTTTACCTGCGAATACACACACACACACACACACACACACACACGTGAGAGACACTGACCAGGCATAACATTATGACCTGATATTGTGTTGGTCCCACTTTTGCTGCCAAAACAGCCCTGACCCGTCATGCACTGTGTATTCTGACACCTTTCTATCAGAACCAGCATTAACTTCTTCAGCAATTTGAGCAACAGTAGCTCGTCTGTTGGACGCTTTCGATCCCCACGTCCATCAATGAGCGCTGATTGCAGATTAAAGAGCAGTATGTAGTGCAGACGAGTTGCCACGAAGAATAAATCTTCTAAATTGTCTAGTCACTCTACTGCGGTGTATTTCTTTTGTAGAAAAAAAAAAATAAAGGAACAAAATGTTCGGTACAGTAATTAAGAAATGTGTGTGTGTGTGGGGGGGGTGCCTTTTATTGGTGTTTTTTTTTCTTTCCTAAGTGAAAAAACTTTCCACAACTGCCCCAAAACCAGCCATGCAACCACATGATGTAAAAAAAAAAAAAATAATAATTAAAAAAAAATCCCTGTATTGCATTGAGGCAAATGTGTTTTGACAAAGCTACTTAGCTGGCTGGGATGTGAGCTCGTGTCAAAGTAAACACTGGGGCAGGTGGGATGAGGTGGTGGGGGTGGAGGGGTATCTGTGATGAAGATAACCCAGCAACAGGAGGCAAACAAACATCGTCGACTCGGAACAACGCAGGTCCCTCGCCATATGCCTGCGTGCGCCGTTTACTCTCAGAAGGTCATGGAAGACGTTTTTATGAGCCGTTCAGCTTAGTCATTAGATCAGATTATTGCGGAGGGATTTGGATGCTACCTGCGTGTGTGCCACCGGCTATTAGCTTCACACCTTTATAAGTCGAAACGTGATAAGGTACGATTCGCCCTGAGGGTTTTCTTTTCTTTTCTTCGGATCAGCGTTAATTATTTGCCTGATTACGACTCAGGGATGAGGAGCTAAAAGCAGGCCTTGGGGTTTGTATGCGTCCATAACATTATTGCACACTTATTTTATATGCGTATACTTCTAAAATAGCGCTCGGAGTTGAATTCCGTCTCAATGCAAAGTCACTTTCCGTCATGTAAAAATGACAACGCGGGAATAGAAACGCTTCTTGTACGATATCGTCCATGCAAACACCAGATAAAGTCCATTAAACCTCACGGAGCTAAATCTACAAGGCGGCATCCGGCGTACGCGCCGAACACAGACGGCGGCTTCCTCTCAGGTGGCCTGGTTTTGTTCTGAACAACTGCTGTTTGAGTTTTTCCAGAGCCGGTGATTAATAGGGATCATATTCAGCTGTCAGCAAATGATGGCTGAAATTCTGCCTCTATTTTTAGACCACTGAAGTCATGCATTCAGGTTACTGGGCAAATATGATGCGTTAATCATTTTCCTCATAGCATCAGGGTCAGAGGGCAGAAGGTCATGCAGAGGTCATGATGTTATGAAGCAAATGCATGGAGAGAAAAAAAAAAAAGGAGGATGACAAAACCAGATCAGAAAACCATGACTAAGATCCGTCGATTTATTTATTTATTTTTAAAAGCTTTTTTTTTCTACCAAAAGACTAATCAGACACCAAACAAAAAAATACTTTAGAATTAAACAAATTTATCCCAAACATTTTTATTTATTTATTTATTTATTTTGATTTTAGTCAACTTAAGTTTCTTTATGTGTTTGTTTATTGTTGTTGTTGTTGTTGTGGCTATGAATAAATATATCAATATTTTTCCGTTTGTTTATTTATGATGGTGACGTTGATTGTTGCTGTTGTTTTGTTTTGTTGTTGTTGCTAAAAATAAATATATAAATCCAATTTTTTTTTTCTTTTTGTTTATCTGTGTTGTATTCATGATGTTGTTATGAATAAATAAATACATTTTTTTTTTTTGTTTTGTTTACTTACTATTCATTTTGTTATTGTTACTGCTGTAACTGCTTTGAAGTTATTATCCATAAATATAATTTTTTTTTTGTTTATTATTGATTTTTTTTTTTTTTTTTTACTTTTTAATACTTAGTTTGACTCGTAAAATATTTATTTTAATAAAAAAAAAAAAGGGAAAATTACAGAAAGAAATGTTTTCCATATTCCAAATAATAAATAAGTGGGTGCAGAAAATATACTCGCAAAATATACTATTGTTTTTGGTGTTAAGTCTGATTAAAAAGTTCATTTATAGAATTAAATGTAAATCTTTAATGATTAACTTTGTTTGTTTGTTTGTTTGTTTGTTTGTTTGTTTGTACCGTCTCTGTTTTTTTTTTATACACTGAAGTGATCACCAAGCTAACAGTCAAACTGGAGCAAGTTCTGCTGGAGAACTCAAACGCACACTTACTCCCTCCGTTCGCACACTACACTCGTTAGGAAATAAAGGCTTCCGCACCCTTTCTAGTGCACTACCTAGGGAATCACTAATGATTCGGGATACAGCCGTGTGCGCTGTACAGACAGACAGCGCGCACACTTCCTGGAGCTCCAAGAAGCCGCTTTATGCTCCGGGGAGCAGAAAAAAAAACAACAACAATGGAGGAGATGAATTAAAGTTCGTGAGGCGTGTGGAAGGGAATGGAAGAAAGGACGTGTGGCACATGTTTAAGAAAGAAAACAAAACGCCAATGTCGGCGAGCCTGTGTTCATCCGCAGTACAGCTAAGCAAAGCTAAGCGGCCTAGCTAACTAGCTAACTCAACAGCACGCAGTAGCGCTGTCTTTATAGTTTTTTATTTTAATTCATGGTTCCAGCGCAGAAAAAAAAACTCCACCGGTTGACCTTCCAAGCAACTTATTTCGGATAAATAACGTTAAGGTCTCCTGTGACGTCCTTCGCACTTTCCGGAGAGGACTAGCCAGCCCGGTACTGCTATGCTAGCTTGTTAGCTAGCTAACTTTCCTGAAGTTGCTGCAAAAATCCCTCGGTGTGTGTGTGTGAGTGAGTGAGTGTGTGTGTGATGCACGGCCTGGCAGTGCAGGACACAGGACACACGCTGACTTCTCACACACCAGACGTCCTTTCTTCCACCTGCTGAATGTTTTGGAAATCGCTTTTATTTACACACGCGTCGTATTTTTAATGTTTGGTGTTAGCTAGCTAGCAGGCTAGCGATGTCTGTCCCGTCCGCAGAAATGCTTGAGACGCCTCCTGGATATCCTTTCGAAGAGATTAATTATGCAGACATTGAAGTCGAAGAGGTAAGAGATATGAGAGAGAGAGAGGATTTGAGGTAAAAAAAAAAAAAAAAAAAGACATCCTTACTGTCTAGCTGTATCCTTACTGTCTAGCTAGGTTCTGTGTGGTCACTAATGTCAGAGCTGCACTGAGGGGGAAATCCCCTTCTTTCCATTTAAAGTGTCTCTGAAATGAAAAAATATACATATTGATTTTTACTCATTCCTTAGTGTTATGGACACTATATCTTGATGACTCACATCCGTACTAATCTCGCCTTCGTCCAATCAGATTGGCTCTAGAAGGTTTAGTCCCGCCCCCTTACTTCACAGAGTGGGTTTTGGGGATCGTTCACAGTAGCAGGAGAGGCGTGGGATGTGCCGTAGCTCATCATTTCCCAAGGATTTCTAAACTGTCTTTAACGAACAGCGTGAAACCAAAAGTAACATTCGGTTTGGTTTTTTTTGACGCTCTGCAGGCTAATGTAGGTCAGAGTGGGTGGAGCTTTGGTGACATGGGTGGAGTTCCAGTGACATGGGTGGGAACGAGGGAGTGGATTTAACTGTTAAAGATGAAGATCTAATCTTACCTTCAGCTCGAAAGCATTCGCCGTCATTATAGAGACGAAAACTTCATGGGGCGGAGCCGGACCCGATCTGACTCCTCCTACAACCCAAACGCTCAACACTGTATATAACAATATAGCAAGAGAACGTATTTAATCCGAAAAGCACTGAGTTGACTTTTGGTCGGACTCGGGCGGAGTAGGAGGAGCCGGAAGAGAGCTGACTCCTCCTACAACCCAAACTCTCTAAACACTGTTTTACAATATAACAAGCGTATTTATCCAATCTGACTGAAAAGCCCTGAGCTGACTCTGCTCAGGTAGGAGGAGCTGGAACAGATCTGACTCCTCCCCCTGGACGTTTGGCTCTGCAGTGTGGCTTGTTAGATGTGAACATGGTTTCTTTCTTGATGCATATTTATTTCCTGTTAAAGAAACAGATCAGTTACCAAGTTTCTGTGCTGAAACGATGCAAATCATATGTCGTTTTTACACAATGATGTTAATCTACTGTATACAGTTTAACATGAACTAAACATCCTTTCCTTGTCTGTTTGCTTGTTTTCTTACAGGTGGTGGGCAGAGGAGCTTTCGGAGTCGTGTGCAAGGCCAAATGGAAAGGCAAAGACGTGGCCATTAAGACCATAGAGAGTGAATCGGAAAGGAATGCGTTTTCTGTAGAGGTACGAGCTAATCAGACTCTAGGAGCTTCCTTTCAGCTTCGCCTAATCCTGGTTTTATCCTTTACATCCCTGTTTCACAATCACGGCCTTAAAGGGAAACTGTACAAACAATCAAACACATTAAACACGTGTACGGCGATTCTGATTTAATCTACATTAATAGTGTAGATGGTTGTAAGTCCCAGAATGCATTGCAGCTATAGAGTTATGGCTAGTTAGCGATCTACGTGATGACGAGCACGATGGCATTGATATGGAAGAAGCCTTTATTCTCACCGCACAGAGGAATTTGTTTCTTTGCATATCCCAGCTGAGGGGTTTGGGCTCAGAGTGCAGGGGCAGATATAATACAGCACCCCTGAACCAGAGAGGGTTAATTGCCTTGCTCAGTTGCCCAACAGTGGCAGCACTGGCGGTGCTGGGGCTTGAACCCTGACCTTCTGAACAACAACCCAGAGCCTTAACCACTGCCCCATATCAACGTTAACTGAACGTACAGACAAAGAGGAGAGAGAGCTGGACAGACTAGAAGACTAAAGCTCTGCCACATCACTCTTTTTAGCTAGAGATGAAACGAGGACTAATTTCCACAGCAGGCTGCCTGACAGTACTGTGGGTAATGTAGGAAGGTTTAAATAAACTTTGAGTTTCTACTTTTTTTATTAACAGAATCGGTAACAGTGTCTGCTTCCCTCACCAGGGATTTATTCAGAAGAAAAAATGAGCCAGTGTTTCCACATTATGAACAATTTTTGATGTATTTTAATATGTGACACATACATTATGCATTAAAATTATATTATCTCTCTCTCTCTCTTCTCTCTCTCTCTCTCTTTTAAGTTTAGTTAATTCATTTCCAAAGACACCGTAAAACACGAGCTGGGAGATCAATCTACCGAACAGTTTTTTCCCCTTTTTTCATTCTGCCTTTTCTTTCTTTCTCCAGCTTCGTCAGTTGTCTCGTGTGAATCACCCCAACATCGTGAAGCTGTATGGCTCCTGTCAAAGTCCTGTAAGTCCTGTAAGTCTCGCTTGGTTCGAGATCCTTTCACTCGTGTGTTTATTGTGAGCAACGTGTCATTTATTTGTATTCATATTTGTTTATTTAAGTCGTATTGCCTAATCATAAGTATTTAAATCCTGATCATTGATTATGAGATGTTTAGTGCAGGTATCACTCATAGGTGATGTGTTTCTCTCTGTAGGTGTGTCTGGTGATGGAATATGCAGAAGGGGGCTCTCTGTACAACGGTGAGTGTTTAAATAATTCAATCCTAAACAGAAAACCTTCCTTGTCTTCAGTAGAATTGAAAGAACTAAAATCCGAACACGTTATTTACTTATTATTTTATTTTATATGGGGGGGGGGGGGGGGGGGGGGGAGTGCGTTAATAATTTGTGAATAGCTCAATCTCATATCACAAAAAGCGCTGCCACAAAAATCTGATTTCCTCATCGTTTCCCTGCACGTCAGTCCGATCGTACCGAACTCCTCGTGTGCGTCGCGGCTCCTAACAGGTGCAGGGATTCAGCATCCTGATCTGGGATCAGCGTTTCCGAAATCCGGAAAATATAGCGACGATTTGTTCAGACAAACAGACGACACACAACCCGGGATCGGCTCCGTAAAGCTTCTTCCACGGGCCACCAAATGAATTTCAAATCCATGCTCTGAATTAAAACCCTCGTCGAGGCACTGTGATTGAATTAAAAGGTTTATTAAAAAAGAAGAAGCAATAACCTGAGGTGTTGACAAAAATTCGTTCTATATTAACTCTGCTAGGTTAGCAGGTTCAGTCCCCCCCAATATGTGTTTTAACTAATTTTTGTGTATTTTTGTGATATTCCTGGAGTATAATGAATATTCAATCCCTTTTCATTTCCATAAACAATCCAGGCAAGCTCAGACACTATATTACCAAATGTCTTGGGACACCCCTGTAAATGATTGAATTCAGGTTTACATGAATGTAATATGGAGTCGGCCCGCCCTTTGCAGCTATAACAGCTTCAACTCTTCTGGGAAGGCTTTCCACAAGGTTTAGGAGTGTGTTTATGGGAATTTTTGACCGTTCCTCTAGACGCACATTTGTGAGGTCAGGCACTGATGTTGGACGAGAAGGCCTGGCTCACAGTCTCCGCTCTAATTCATCCCAAAGGTGTTCTATGGGGTTGAGGTCAGGACTCTGTGCAGGCCAGTCAAGTTCCTCCACACCAAACTCACTCATCCATGTCTTTATGGACCTTGCTTTGTGCACTGGTGTGCAGTCATGTTGGAACAGGAAGGGGGCATCCCCAAACTGTTCCACAAAGTTGGGAGAATGAAATTGTCCGAAATGTCTTGGTATGCTGAAGTATTAAGAGTTCCTTTCACTGGAACTAAGGGGCCGAGCCCAACCCCTGAAAAACAACACCTGAATTCAGTGATTTGGAGGCGTGTCCCAAAACGTTTGGCAATATAGTGCATTTATTTTATTTGGAGATGACAAAAGTGTTTTTTCTTAAACGTCTCATGGTTCTGCCCTCCCTCTTCCGCAGTGCTGCATGGAGCTGAGCCGCTACCCCACTACACCGCGTCCCACGCCATGAGCTGGTGTATGCAGTGTGCTCAGGGCGTCTCGTATCTCCACGGCATGAAACCAAAGGCGCTCATTCACAGGGACCTCAAGCCACCCAAGTAAGCTCTCGCACCACCTCCTCACATGTCTCACTCCCCTTGTCCTCGATTGTCCTCTACCTGTGGCAGTGCTCTATTTTAACTTCACAGGGATTAAACCTGACACTCCATCACCCTCTTGGATACTGCAGCGCTACAGAATTTCAATCGGAGGATGTTTCACCTGCTAACACGTTATCATTGCTATGTTAACAAGATACACTGGGACTTGTATAGCAATCGCTCCGTGTTTGTGTGTTGCTCGTCTGCAGCCGTGATTGAGAAAATTCTTTGGAAACAAAGTGAGCGTGCAGCTGCTTCTCTTCCTGCGTCACTCTGCATATTGAACATCGATGAAAAAGCTCACTGCTTATTTAATTTGTCTTTGGTTATTTATGAGAAAATAAACTGCATTTTTGTTTAGGGGTTCAGGATGGGGTTAGCTGTATCCATGTCATTACTGTATCATTACTTTAAACAGAGAGTTTGTGCTACTCTGCTGCGTTAAAAAGTTGTATTTTTCTTGATTGTTCATATTTAATCTAACGCCCTCATGTTTCTCCGGTTCGTCTATGCCTTTCTCGCAGTCTGCTGCTGATCGCCGGAGGAACCGTCCTCAAGATCTGTGACTTCGGGACGGCGTGTGACATCCAGACGCACATGACCAACAACAAAGGCAGCGCGGCCTGGATGGCTCCCGAGGTGTTCGAAGGCGAGTAGGAAGGGAAATAACACGTCCAGCTTATCTCTCCCTCACACACACGCACACGTACTGCCCTCAAGCACCGCAGATCATCTAACACACTGAAATGATCATCTCTCTAATCAAAAGCATCAGCATCGTGCAAGCCCCTATTCAGCCATGCTTCATTTAAGTCACGAGGTTTAAACGAGCCGCGTCCGAGGAACAACAAGCAGTTTGCAGAAAAATGCGCCATCTGTTAAAATTGTAGCGTTTCAGATCTTTAAAAAGGCACCAGAGTGAAACGTTCAGCACCGAGCACTGGTTCTGATCCAGTCCTTAGGAGACTCATTCAAAATGGAAATGCTCCTCTGGATGTTCTACAAACTTAAATGATGTGTATATATAATTGACTTTAAATGAAGACCATGTGGAGAAAAAGAAATAGTAATCGCTTGCTAATTGCACTGAACACTTTGGGACGGTTATATAAAAAAAAAAAAAATAATAATAACAATCAGTGCCTCTGCTCTGTTGTTGATTTATATCCTAGACCAGCATGCCTCAAGCTGTTTTATCCCTCATTCATCTCTCGGAAGGACAACAGCCGCTCTAAACTCTAATAAGTTACATATAGCGCCTTTAATATGCCGCATAATATGACTTTACTCATGTGTGTTGTGCGCGTGTTTATTTAATTATTTATTTTGTCGTCCTACCCTTCACGGACTACAAAATACTTAAGACGTTATTACACATGTAATGAAGAACATTTGCCCGAAGTGCAATTAGGAGGATTGTGGTCTTGAAGATTAACGGACACGTTCGTTACCGCCAGCGTTGGAAATGAGCTGATGCGCTTGATTTCAGCTTGGGATAGGAAAGAGCGCTGGGCTGCGAGCAGGTCGTTATCTTGTTTGTTAATATAGGAACAGCCCTCCCATGCTATTAGAGCCGTGCTCATTAGAGGAGCGAAGCTAACACCGCTCATTTGCTTTACTGATAAACGAATTAGCAGAAGACCTCAGCGAGAAAAGAAAAAGAAAAAAAAACATGTGCGATGAGCGATGTAATTGAAGCATAATAAGAGGGGTAATTAAGCCTCTCTGAGGTACCGCGAGAGGAAATTGCCTCCTGTTCTGAAGAAGGGGGCAGATTCAGCATTAAGGTGCCGGGGATTATCTCAAGTGGACTCAGTGAAATATGAGGATTCGTTTGTCAATTTGTCACATAATCCTGGCTTGGCTTCGGGTGTCGCGTCCACTCGGCTCAGCCTGCTTTTTGGTCTGTGCCTTGGTCCTGTTCATGCTGTTACTCACTCTGTGTGTGTGTGTGTGTGTGTGTGTACTTTTATAGGCAGTAACTACAGCGAGAAGTGTGACGTGTTCAGCTGGGGCATCATTCTGTGGGAGGTGATCACACGCCGGAAGCCTTTCGATGAGATCGGAGGACCAGCCTTCCGGATCATGTGGGCCGTGCACCGCGGTGAGTCCCACTTCCAAACACTACACCTGCGTCCCAAATGTCCTACCACACACTTTTACACTATGCACTACGTACTCTAGCGTCTAGTGTTTGAAAAGCGCGCATAACGTGACGCAACATGGGATGATGTAAAAGATATTTGTAAGAGCTCTTGTCCACCAGACATCATCAGATGTTGAAAATGTTTTGGTCAGCTGTTGGTAGCTCCGCCCCTCTTCCTCTACGTAGACAAAGCTGCGAGTGTCGAATACAGGAAGTGTCCAACATTCCACACTTGTGGTGTTTTTTTTGCATCTTAGGTTTGAAGAAGCGCTCTTCTTGTTGTTTTTGGAAATGTTTAGTCTGCACACAACTCACGTTATATATACTAGACAGTGGCGTATGATGGTGCATAAGTATGTGATTCAGTATACAGCTCAACACACAAGAGTTGCCATTTTATAAGGTACACCTGCTATATAGACAGCATAGTGATAGGGATGGGTAGAGTACTTGTATAGTTAGTAGTACAATGCACCGTATTGTCTCGTATTTAATTATTCCCACAAACACCGGTTGGTTCTTTGTACTTTTTTTAAATTCGTGATAAAATCATCACTAATTGTAAATAAAGTGCATTTATATTATATTAGTGTTCCTAATATAATGGCAATTCAGTGTATGTATGTTATCTTTAACACAAATATCCAGTCTGTGAATGAATTCCAGGTAGTTAATGGAGCAATTTGTGACAAAACATTAGAACTGTAATGCATTTAATATTTTATTGATTGTTGTTCTCAGGAACTCGTCCTCCTCTCATTAAGAATCTGCCCAAGCCCATAGAGAGTCTGATGACACGCTGCTGGTCCAAAGATCCCTCGCAGCGGCCTTCGATGGAGGAGATTGTCAAAATCATGACCCACCTGATGAAGGTACGTGCGGCCTGAAAGCGTACGGCTCTCGTCACGTCAAGAAGCTGCTTGAGATGCTGTCACGTCCATTCTTACGTACTTACTCACTTCACACCTTCTCCATCTCTCTATTCATCTCATGTCTCTCTCTTTCTCTCTCTGCAGTATTTCCCTGGATCAGAAGAGCCTCTGCAGTACCCATATCAATATTCAGATGAAGGCCAGAGCAATTCTGCCACCAGCACAGGTACAGATAATTCTAACGGGCAAATACAAGTTTTAAAAGAAACAAGCTTTCATACTGAGGAGGAAAAATCATCCTGTAACCTGTGAAGATCAAATCAAACATTGCAACGCATCAAAGATGCACAGGGAATTGTCTTACAGTCACGATCACGCCGCCTAGAATTAAACTCAAATTGGATGTCGAGATCCTTTTAGAGATTCCCATCGCTAATACACATCAGCGGAAAATTACATCAGCCATGAAAACAACTCTCTGTGATATTATTACTCTGTAGGTGCTGGCAGATAATCATCGCGCTGAGGAGCATCAGGACATGTTGCATTAGCTGTGTTAGTTTGTCTCAAAGTTTTCGATATCTATCCAAATTTGTCTTGATCGTTTACATTACTTCTGCATCCGGGACTCGATTAAGATGTATAAGATGCATGATGTGTATCCTTTAAAAAAAAAAAAGATAGCGAGTCTCATACCTGTGGCTTCAGTGCAGGAAGAGATGCATTTAAAATGGACTGGTGTTAATTGAATGCTGTAGAGATCAGCGACAGGGTTAAAAAGGCAAAGGTTGTATTTTTCTGATGATTTATATATATTTGTAGAAGTCCGGTTCCTCTCAAGGGTTCTTCCTCATGTCTTCGTAGAGAGTGTTCCCTCACTACTGTTTTTTTCTGATCGGGCATAACATTATGACCACCTGCCTAATATTGTGTTGGTCCCCCTTTTGCTGCCAAAACAGCCCTGACTCGTAGAGGCATGGACTCCACTAGATCCCTGAAGGTGTGCTGTGGCATCTGGCACCAAGATGTTAGCAGCAGATCCTGTAAGGTACAGGACTTGAAGGATACATACAAGACTTTAAGGATACTTTTGATAGATAGTTCCCAAGACCGGGAACACCCCACAAGAGCTGCAGTTTTGGAGATGTTCTGATCCAGTGGTCTAGCCATCACAATTTGGCCCTTCGTCAAACTCGCTCAAATCCTTACGCTTGTCCATTTTTCCTGCTTCTAACACATCAACTTTGAGGACAAAGTGTTCACTTGCTGCCTAATATATCCCACCCACTAACAGGTGCCATGATGAGGAGATACTCAGTCTTATTCACGTCACCTCTCACTGCTCACAATGTTATGTGTGATCGGTGTATATATTAGTTCACATACTATAATTCTTATCTATTTAGTAATGCAAATAATAATAATAATGAACCCCCTGTTCCTAGAGCACAATAAAGCTGAGGTTTGAGATTTCAGTGTTTGTTCATACCCATGTGTCTGTCTTGTGCCTCAGGCTCGTACCCCAGCATGAGCAACAAGAACGACGGCAGCATGGATCACGGCACGCCGGCCGGCACCAACGACACCATCAAGACCATAGAGAAATTTGCACCTTTCAAACCAAAGGCAGGACTTTAAGGGATTATAAACAACCATGTGTATCATACCAACAGGTTCATGTCGACATGTAACATGGTGTGTGTGTGTGTGCTTGTGTAGGCTGATCCACTGAGGCCTGGGCTTCCTCTGTCAAGAGGGGGCAGCGTCGAGAGTCTGTCAGGAAGAACTCACTGCCTGCCTTCGTCCGACAGCAAACGAATGAGCGCCGACCTCTCAGAGCTCAGACAAGATGACAAGATGCCCTTCTCTTCAGGTAACACACACACATATATATGGTTATACACACCTTTTTCAAGAAATCACTGGTTTAATATTTCTTTTCCAGCAAACAGAATTTTCAGAATCTTAGGAAAGAAATCCCGTTTCTGACCTTTAACTCACAATTTCATTTATTAGCATTGCCGAAAGACAATCACAAGAGATTTCTAAGCGTCCATCACTTTTATTTATTTATTTATTTATTTATTTATTGGTTTCTAACCTTCATCTCTAACCTTTAGCTCATTTAATATGATGTGCTAATGACAACTAGTCCTTCAGACAGTACTCTATCCACCTGCTTCTGTTTCCTGAGAGCAGTTGTTGAATTCCATCAGTCAGTCACGTCAGGTCTCACAACAAGGACTTGTAGCATCCAGGTGCATCAGAGCACTCGGGTTCCTCTGGGATTTTCGGTTTCCTCGCACCTCACCAAAAGCAAGCCGGTAGTTTGTTGATCTCTAAATCCCAGTGAATAAGGCACCGAGTGTTCCCAGGATAGACTCCAGATCCTGTGCAGTGGTCTTCAAGCTTCCCGTAGATGAAGAACACATATTTATTGATGGATTTCAACAACTGTCCCTGCAAGTGTTAAGTTAAAGGGTTAGCTGGTAGGTTGAAATCTCTTTAGGAATGTAAAAATGTTACTACACCAGCACTGTTACCATCTTAACTGTCGACGAAGGTTCACACAAACACGCGGCAGTTACGGTCGCTCTCTTCCCGCACCGCTCCCACGCTGCACGGCTGCCTTCGTCGCATGTCTGCATGTGTCCCGTCTGCTCCTGGACGTATGCGCCTTGCATAAGACGTCTGACTAACGTGTCTCGTACATCGGCTTGCTAATGTAGGTGTGTGAGTACAGTCTGCATGTCGGTGTACGCTGCTCTATATGTATGTGTTTTTGCAGCGAGGCCGCAGTATAAACGAGGCCACCGCAAAACAGCGTCACACGGCACCATTCTGGACATTCCAGAGATCGTCGTCACAGGTATTCGGAGCCGTGCCCTGCCGTTTCCCGTCATCCTGTTCCCCCTGGGCTTGGAGTTCTGACTCGATCAGAGCAGTGTGGATGTCTAGAGAACCGAGGCTGACACTCCAGGACGTAAAAATCCACACACACTGATCAGCGTATGCTTTATTCACAGAGCAGTAGCTATCCGAATAAATAATTAAAATATTTCCATCAGCCCGCTGTGTTGGATTACGTCCTGGAGTAGCACCTGCTGGTTCTTCTCTGTCTTTTTTCCCCCCTCTATGTGGCTGTAATGGATGTGATTGCTCTGTGATCTATACTGCTTTATGCAAACAGAAATGTTTTATATGTAGATTTCCTTTTTTTTTTTTTTTTGGTGAGGAGCGTTTTAAAGGATGTGGTTTCTATGATAATATGCAGATCTGCTCGCTTCAGCGTACTCCGTGCGGATACGGCTCTGACGAACGAGCCCGTGATCGGTCATTACAGACGACCTCACGGGGCGCGTCCGGTCCGATCCGCTCGTTCCAGGTCGAGCTCGATGATTTGAGATGAGTTGCCTATACAGCGCCACGCGCGCTCACACGAGAGCACGTCGTCTCCGCATCACGTACGCTGAAGCGTGTAGTCATGAAGAATCGGATCGGTAATCGGACTCCTCTGCTGCTGCTTGGTGTGTTGATGATGGTTTTAGCAAATCGCTGTTAACGTTCTTCATTAATACCCAGAACCATACGCTCGGTTTTAAACGTCCTTCCCTCATGATTCAGCACCGAATCCTCTACCGTGTTCATGTCTCATATGTTCAGTAGCAGCACTTGATGATGCAAGTGTGACACAAGCTTGAGAGCACAGCAGAGAGCACTTCACCTTTATGAAGTCTGCACTTTTTATCCATTCCTCTCACACTGAAGGCGTGTTAAACGTGAAAGAGACCAGGACCGGTCACTGTTACTGAGGCGTAGTGAATATTACAGAGCGTTTCTTCTCGTCATCACTGTGCTTTATCGACTCTTCTGTTCAGTTCAGTCATTTCTGACGCACGTGAGAAAGAAAACCCCGCTCGCCTGCAGCCCGAAATCCGCAGCGTTAATGCATTCCTACTGCATGCTACTCTGCCTGCGTCTTCACTCCTCCCCTTTTGCTGCTCGCTTCATTCCATTATTGCTTTCTTTCTTTCATTCTTTTCCGCGTGATTCTTTTTCTTTTTTCTCTCCTTCTGTCTGTCTCTCTTTCTTTCTCCTCAGTTTTTGTTTTCTACTTTTCGTTCTGTCTTTTTGTCTGTCTGTCTCTTTCTTTCTTTTTTCTCTTTTGTCTTTTTTTCTTCAGTTCCCTTGTTTGTTTTTGTTTTCTATTTTTCTTTCTGTCCTTCTTCCTTTCTCTGTCTCTGTCTGTCTTTCCTTCTGCCTTTCTTTCTCCTCAGTTTCCTTGTTTGTTTATTTTTCTTTCTTTCTGTCTTTCTTTCTTTCCTTCTTTCTTTCTGTCTTTCTTTCTGTCTGTCTTTCCTTTTGTCTTTCTTTCTCCTCATTTTCCCTTTTTGTTTTTTGTTTTCTTTTTTCCTTTTTCTTTCTGTCTTTCTTTCTGTCTGTCTTTTTTTTTTTGTCTTTCTTTTTTCCTTTTTTCCTTTTGTTTTCCTTTTTTTTGTTTTTGTTTTCTATTTTTCTTTTTCTTTCTGTCCTTCTTTCTTTCTGTCTGTTTTTCTTTTTTTTTCTGTCTTTCTTTCTCCTCAGTTTCCTTGTTTTTCTATTTTTTTTTTCTTTCTTTTTTTTTTTATTTCTCTTTTTTTTTTTTCCCTCATTTTTTTTCTTTTTTCCCTTTTTTTTTTTTATTTATTTTTTTTTATTTATTTATTTATTTATTTATTTTTTTTTTATTTCTCATGTGTATATATATTTCACTTCCTTCCTTCAGACCTTTCCAGAAGAATGTGTTTCCTGTACAGCTGTGTCTTATATTCCAGCTGTATCTTGTCACTTACTGAATCTTTGGTAAAATGAACGAAATGATTTTTTTCTTGCTTTTATAATTTCATTAATGAGAGTTTTCGAGTTACTCATGCAGTATTTTCACCGTCTGACTCATTAAACAGATTGCAGGATGCTGACTCTCTAGTTAGGTGAAGGGCTTTTGTGTGTGTGTGTGTGTGTGTGTGTGCGTGTGCTACCTACTTCTCCTTTGACTATTTTTGGCAGTACGCTTTGGTAATACAGCTCTTGTCTGTTCCTCTTATGATCTACCAACCACACTCACACACACCACATGAACACTTTCATGACAGAAGCTGCTTTACCAACGCGAGCACAGGTCTTCATGTGTGTGTGTGGGAGAGAGTTTTTACTGGTGTGGAATCGGCACGTTTGGGCCACGTACGAGCCTGTGCTGATGACATGCCAGCGTCCTGGGAGGCAGGGGGTAATTCTGTGCAGCTGTCCCTGTGTCACACACACACACACACACACGCTCCTCCTGCTCAGGGACAGGAACCCAGACAAACGTGTAGCCTCCAGACTCACTCGATGTTCTCCACTGGCTTTTTTTTCCTTTCTCGCTCTCTTTCACTTTAGGCACCTGCGACCTTAGACGGAGGTCAGTACAGGATATCCCTGCCTCTTTCCCAGGAGAGACAGGACAGGTAAGAGCCTCAACACCTCCTCCTGTCAATATGTGCCTTGAACACGCCTGGACAGGAGTCTGCAATAAATCATTAAAAAGTCATCCTGACGAACATTGTGTGATTATTTTCGTGTTTTGACCATTTCCAGGATAGCCGGAACAGCAGCAGGTCGTCCAGTCCCAGCATAAGGATCACACCCGACAAGAACAGATGCTACAACTTCTCTCCCGATGACCCTACAGGTACGTA
>JAUCMX010000030.1:5461280-5466280 GCA_033459395.1 Hemibagrus guttatus | reverse complement strand
TATGCAAAAAAAAAGATACGGAATCAGGAAGCTAACGTGAGCCAGATTTATTTATTTTTTTCAAAATCTGGTCGAAGGCGCGTTGTCGGTATGCTGCAGAAATCACTGACCGTCTTGTCCGTCACCTGAGATTCCATTTCCTTCATCCGTGCGAGAGATCCCCCTTTTTTGTATTTTAAAAAAAGTTGAGCATGTGCATTCAAAGAAGCAGACATCTCTCGTCCTCCTACGTCCCTCTGAAATCCTCTCCTACTGTTTGTTTTTTTTGTTTTTGTTTTTTTTGCACAGTCACCTTGTTGTCGATGACACCCATGTAACCGTTTCACTCGAGTTTTCTGAGCACGGAAATAATTCACCGTCTTCATTTGTCTATTTTTCATGACTTATCTGTTTGGTTTCTTCCTCGAGTTGCATTTGTATAACTGTCTCTACTATGCGCTGTACATAAGACGTCTGATTTCTTAAGCTACGGGGAGCGGGACTGCACAGAGGAGTGTCGCATCTTCAAATAAAACGGACAGGTGGACATTGTGCAACGTTTCCTGTCTCTGTTTCACGTGAATGTCTAGGAGATTTCTGATCAGATGTTTAAATGAGAGAGATTTCATGTTTTATGGAGAAGTATTTCATCACAATACCAGAGCCAGATAACCACAGCACACCTTCAGGGATCTAGTGGAGTCCACGCCTCGACGGGTCAGGGCCGTTTTGGCAGCAGAAGGGGGAACGACACGATATTAGACAGGTGGTCATAATGTTATGCCTGATCGGTGAATATTACAGCACAGTAAAATACATTTCTTCACATATCCCAGTTTAATATATAGGTTGTGGTCAGACATGATGCAGCACATCTGGAGCACAGAGGGTTAAAGGGAGTAACGGTGGCATATTTGGTGGTGCTGGGGCTTGAACCCACAACAACCTCGAGCCTTAACTGTTTGAGCCACAGCTGCCTTATATGTCTGTATACATCCTTTCTTGCAATTCTTCCATGTCTATTTCACTGGAAACACCACCTACAGCATGATGCTTCATCATATAGCTTCGCTATAGATATGATGCTTGTTTTTGCTCAAGGTAACAGTAAAAGTTCAGGCCAAAGTGTCCAATTTTTCTGTCTCTCACTTATCCTTAGTGGCAGCCGAGGGTTAAGGGTCTTCCATGATGTTCAACCCATTAAGTCCAGTGTCTTAACCCCTGAGCCACTACTTCCTCTTCCTCTTTCAGCCTGGGTGCTGAGTTTGGCAGGAGGTTCCTAACGTCTATTAAGTTGCACAGTAAAGGAGCTACGCTGTTCTACTGGGAACACTCAGAGCTCTGGAAATGGGTTTATAGCCTTGATACTTCCTTTGGCTTTGGTGGCTTGGTTGTTGGTTTGACGTACACCGTAAACCTTACAGTATATACATAAATATCTTTCTAACTAGCCTCCAGTTTATTGACTCAGGTGCAGATGGACTATTTATGTTTTCTGAAGCCACTGTGTGAATGCTTCTCTCAACAGATTTTCACCGTGTCCTCATTTGTGTGGTGTGAAAATGTCAACAGGTTTGCTCCAAAAAAAAAAAAAAACAGGCTTTGATTGGAAATCAGTTAGTCTTCACTCTGTGTCCTTGTTATTGTGTCATAAAACTGAGAAGCCAATCATGTTCAAGTATGCAAATTAAGCACATGCAACACCCATGCTTGTTTTTTTTTTTGGGTTTTTTTCTTCAATGTTACGTTTTTGTTTTGTTTTGTTTTTTATTCCAAGCAAAACATGAACCTCGAGCTGAATCCTGGCCAGATGTGTAATGTTTACTGTCCCCACAGGAGGGCGATAGAGACTTACACCAAACTGAAGCTCTGCCTCTGTGGATATTATTCAGCTCATTCAGGTCATAGTTAATAGATCACGTGACCCATTAATATTGATCTGAACATATTACATATTTTAGATATTTTAAATGGCGAGAATCTCTGTCTTTATACACTATATTGACAAAAGTTTTGGGACACCCCTCCAAATCATTGAATTCAGGTGTTGTGTTTCAGGGGTTGGGCTCGGCCCCTTAGTTCCAGTGAAAGGAACTCTTAATGCTTCAGCATAACAAGACATTTTGGACAATTTTATTCTCCCAACTTTGTGGGAACAGTTTGGGGATGACCCCTTCCTGTTCCAACATGACTGCACACCAGTGACCAAAGCAAGCTCCATAAAGACATGGATGAACGAGTTTGGTGTGGAGGAACTTGACTGGCCTGCACAGAGTCCTGACCTCAACCCCATAGAACACCTTTGGGATGAATTAGAGCGGAGACTGTGAGCCAGACCTTCTCGTCCAACATCAGTGCTTGACCTCACAAATGTGCATCTAGAGGAACGGTCAAAAATTCCCATAAACACACTCCTAAACCTTGTGGAAAGCCTTCCCAGAAGAGTTGAAGCTGTTATAGCTGCGAAGGGCGGGCCAACTCCATATTACATTCATGTGCATGTAAAGGCAGACGTCCCAAAACTTTAGGCAATATAGTGTATTTCATGTAATATTTTGTATATTTGAGTTGAATGGGAGTTTCCCCTTCACTGCACTATACAAGTGTGTGTGTGTGTGTGTGTGTGTGTGTGTTATAAATCATTCTGTGGGCAGACTGCATCATTTAACGCCTGTTTCATGTACACCAACTTTAAGAATAGAAGTGTAGAACACCCTGGCCTTTCACAGGGGAAAACCCTGTGTGTGTGTGTGTGTGTGTGTGTGTGTGTGTGTGTGTGTGTGTGTGTGTGTGTGTGTGTGTGTGTGGAGGGGGTTTGTTAGCTCAATTCTATTTTTATCCTAAACAATACACATCACCTTTACAGTGACTCCTTTATAAATTGACCCCTTTTCATAAAAGCATGATGTAATCTACCTGCTTTCCTCCTGAAAAGAGGTTTTGTGCTCCGTGTGTGTGTGTGTGTGTGTGTGTGTGTGTGTGATGTGAGATTCTGTTAAACTGAAAATTTGGACAGTTATATATAAGGCTGTAATTATATTCCTAAGTAACCTCTTACTTAAAGTCAAAATTCTTGCTTTGTTCGTGACGTTTGTGTGATTTCTGGTGATTTATTTCCTATTTTTTACTCGTTTTTTTTGTTTAGTTTTTTATTTAATTCTAATTCATTTAAATTTTTTTGTCATTTTTTAAAGCTGGTTTTATTAGTATTGTGTACTATTATTTTTTTTATTTTTTCCATGACTTTTATGATTTCTTTTTTTTATTTACTTATCATAAATAATTTTCTTTTTTCCATAATTTTTTAAGCTGGTTTTATTAGTAGTCTGTACTTTTATTTTCTTTTTTTTCCCCATGATCCTTCTGATTTTTTCTTTTCCTTTTTTTTTCTCATTAGATAATTTTAATTAGTTTTTTATTTTTAAGCTGATTTTATTAGTAGTGTGTACTTATTTTCAGACTTTTTTTTTTTTTTACACGATTTATTTCTATCTTTTATTTTTATTTTTATTTATTTATTTATTTCACTTAATACTTTCACTTACTTTTTTGGTGCTAATTATTCTTTTTCCCCACATGAATTTCCAAAATTATTTTAGTTATTATTTTATTTTAATATCTCATTGATTTCCATAAGAATTACACATGTAATGCATGTGCTTTAATTTTATTTATTTATTTATTTATTTATTTATTATTTATTTATTTATTATTTATTTGTTTGTTTGTTTATTTATTTATTTATTTTTTATTATTATTATTATTATTTTTATTTTTTTAAATATATTTTTATTGTTTTATAGAATCCGAGTGAATAGAATCCAGCACGAAGCTCTGAAACTCTTCACAATCTCCGTGTTGATTTTTCCCGAATCGGAAATCATTCCACATCCAAAACTGTAAAGTCTTTAAAGTCTCATCACGACAACGAACAAAACACCTTGCAGCTTTTACTGGCTTGCAGATTCCTGTGTTTGGATGCGGATAATTATTCGACGCCTTCTGAGCGATCCGAGCCTGTGCTGGAATTCCGGAATTCTGTTAAGCCGGGAAATCTCATTGTCCCACACGCCGCATTTCATTCCCGTGAACAGTATGGTGCAATAGTTAAAGGTATATTGATCGGCGTGATGCAACCTCGGTGTAAGCGCCGCAGCTTCTATGCTCTAGCTTTGTTTGGGTGTGTGTTATTGGTTTCTCCCCACACACACACACACACACACACGTTCTCCTTGGCATGCTTCCGACTACTTGTGGAGAGCCTCGTCATCATCTTTCTTTTCCCTTTACAAGACAAAGGAAAAGTTCACTCGCACATTTGCATAGGATCTTCTCTCCCTCCCTCTCTCCCTCCTTTCCCCTCCCTCTCTCTCTTTTTTTCTTCAGTTCCTCAGTAACCATGGCAACTGCCTCCAAGTAGGCTACTGGCGGTTGCATTTTTTTTTTTTTTTTTTTTTAAAAGCAACGGACAAAAATTTTGGGGCAGAATATCTGTACGTCGGCCTATAAATTACTCCGCGCTCCAGATCTGTTATTTCATTAATCAGGGTGAATCCCCGGCCAGCTGTTGGGATGCAGCCGAGGCGCTGGAGAATGAATGGCTACACACACACCACACACACACACACACACACATACGCACGGCACACAAAGAGCTTGTGAAAGACAAAGAGCTTGTGCCACCGGAGGTGTTGCTCTTTATTGCAGCAGGAGTAGAAATCTCTGGCGGGGAAAGAGTTGAGGAAGTTAAAACAGAGTGGAGATGATGATGATGATGATGATGATGATGATGATGATGTCATGTCTTCATCGTTTCTTCTCAGATGAACAAATCTTTCTGTCTCAGGTGTGTGTTTCAGATTAGAGGTGTGAAGTCTCTGTGATGGGGGTGTGAGGTGTTCAGGTGTTTCATGTTTGGAGAGAGAGATTGTGTGTGTGGGAGAGAGAGAGAGAGGGAAAGTGTGGGTGTGTGTGAAAGAGAGAGACAGGGAAAGTGTGTGTGTGTGTGTGTGAGAGAGTGA